>JAVTVY010004156.1:0-38660 GCA_036873755.1 Hanleya hanleyi | reverse complement strand
ATGATTGGACCTATCTAAGATTTGACCTATCTATGATTGGACCTATCTAAGATTGGACCTATCTAAGATTGGACCTATCTAAGGTTGCACCTATCTAAAATTGCACCTATACCTATCTAAGATTGCACGTATCTAAGATTGCACCTATCTTCCATCCAAAACTTCACCAATTGTTCATTGAAATTGCATCAAGATATCATAAAGGTTGTGTTAGCGACATCTTGGGGGGATTTGTTAATTTCAAGATGTTGATATTTCATTGAGGGTGACGGAAATTTTGTTACAACAACAGCATCCTACACTAGCGGACTGTTAAATAAAAGTTGTCGTCTGATGCATCATCCTCACACACGTTTACCTCACTTAGTCAACTCAGTAGGTACTACTATACACTGCGGTAGATGTGTCTATTTCTTTCTAAAGGATTTCAGGAACTGCCTTCTCCACCCCGCCACCCCTCATAAAACAACTTTGGACGATGCCAATAATACTCACGTGAAGCTGTAAGGGGTTGTGCCTATAATAGCGCGAGCCCTTCATTAGTCCCGCCCACACGCCATTGATGCGGTCCTGTAGGTTCTTGTAGTCACGTGTACCCAGTGACACGCCTTTGATTTCGGCCAGCCTCTAGGATTTAAATACAATACCGTCAGTTTGCATAATATATAAAAACAAGTTGGATTGCACAGACTCTATAGATACGCTTGTTTGCATAATCGTTGTACCGGTACCACGTGCACGCCGACTAGTTTCGTCATCTGTCCTGATATCGACTAGTCGACGTCACGACAGATAATTCGTTCTGGAATATCATAAAGAAAAGTAACACTCTCACTTTCATTCATTTATTCTCATATTAATAAAACAACAATTCTCTATTTCATCAACTCAAAGTTTGCAACGCGACGTAACGCTATCCCAAGTGGCATGTTGTAGCAAGGTAACAAGATGACAAATTGGAAAATTATATCCATTGAGTTGTTCTCATTTTACTTTCCGGAAGTTTAGGCTGCATTCTTTCAACTGTGTGCGCATGTGGATGAAAGGTGATCCAAAACGCCGTATTGTTCAAGGTATGTACATACAAATTTTAAAAGAATCGGTTGAGCCATTCGCTTCATCCTGCCAAAAACTATTGCCCGAACATCAAACATTCCACGTACACAATCTAAGATGGCGGCAGCAGCAATATTTGATGACTCATTGCGATTCAAATTTGAAATCAATTAATGTAAACGAATACTCCAATGTACATGTATGAGAAATCCAAAATGTCGGCAGCGGCCATATTTGAGACGCATCTCGATGAAAATCAAAACCAATCTTCCTCTGGCCTTTTTGATGCTCCCCAAATTTGAAATCAATCTGATCTTGACAGGATGAGTCAGACTAAGTCAATCGTTTTGATAGTGTATTGTATATAATAATCAGTATCTGGAAAAGCACGTTTACTTGACAAGAAAATATATGCTTTAAAGGGTAACAACTCATGGCGGCTCGTTTGAAGCATTCTTAATAGGCGTCAGTGTTATCTCCCTTGTCATAAACACAACCGAATATCGGGATGAAGTTGGCAGCACGATGTGGTGAAGATTTCAGGGACATGTTGTCAAACCTATTTCAGGTCACAAACCACTTAAAACGGTCTCACTCAATATGAGCTATATCGGCTTGGCATTCATCCACATGGGCGCATGTGGTAGAAGCCTGGCAAGCAAACAAATGCATATAATGAGCATGGACTGCCAGTGCCACCATTTTCTCGAGATACTGTACAACAGGCATAAATAAGGTTATTTCGTCCTGGACCGTGATCGAATTTGGGAGGCGGGGCAATCAAAATGACCCAGATTTGTTTTCCTTTTGGAACGGTTCTTATAGCGAGTTAAATATTATAGTAAGATCCACAAACCATGTCTCGTTCAGTTTTGTGCAGGGTTGTACGCTTTTTTGACGCAGAGTCGCTCGGATGTGGAAATCGGTACGGTCGAGGACACTTCAAACATTTTTGTTTAATTTAACCCAGAATCTCTTTTCTCGAGGGAAGGCTTGCCAATACTTGTGTTTGTTCGCCAATACCATCGACAGGGCGCAAAGCTGCCTGATCGGCTATTCCACGCAGGTGTTTCAAGCTGCGACGAGTCGTTCGTAATGTTACCTGTTCGTGGACTAAAATCTCATACCCCTGAGGATCGCCTATTTACGACCCACCTGTTAGCCGTTGAGGGGCCAGAACTAAGTCATCGTCCCTCGGACCATCAACCGAGTCCACAGAGGTGAACACTGGGAGCTCCCGTACAGGAGGCCCCTATCTAAACCGGTCCCATACAGTGGCCCCCATTTATACTCTCATCACCAAATCATTACCGTCCAATACAGTTCCATACGAGCAGGTCACACGCATATGGCCAACGCTGTCAACGCAATGATATGGTGGGATCTCAACGAAGAAAACAACATGAACGCCGAGATGGGCGAGACGTTGAAGGCCACAGTAAACCAGTTTCACCAAAGAGGGTATTGCAAAGAGGAAGCCGCAATTTTAGCCCATATCCCATTGGCACACGGAGTACGACGGGCTTTACGTCAAAAGTACGAGCAACCGAACAAGCTTTGGGAATAAAACGTCCACGAGCAGAATCTCACCATGTACAGATAACAATTTAACGCAACATATAAAGAAAAAGATGCCGGAGTACTGACAAGAATTCATATAACCCCTCAATATTCGGAGAGCATATAAAAACGTAATAAACAGTTTGTATCTCTGCCATGTTTTTACTGTAGATGTTCATGTGGCAACTTGGATGACATGATCACACGGCCCCATAGCACCGGCTTGAGCGGTATTAGGTACAAATATCCAACAGCAATGACGTAATAACCATATGAAGTCATCTGATGGAAAGTGATGAACTATGTGACAGATATATAGAAGAAACAGCCCAAACGGTGAAAACATTAGTAGAATGAAAGTTTTTATTCAGAAGCCCGAAGCCTCCTTAACTTTCTCAAATGCCTTCGGATTGGACCAGAACAGTCGACGATGCGTTCAATAAACCCATATCGAATCCTCCAGAAGGATGATTGAGCGAAAACTAAAATGTGGAATAAGCAATATGCTTGTTGTTGTTGATTTTCTTTCTCTCTCTGATAGAGGGGCGTATATGGGTGTTCAGCCCTTCCACATCATGCACGTGTACTCCAAATCTCGTGAGAATAGGATTGGGGTGTGAGACTTGGGCGTTTTTGCAAGTTTTGGGGTGAATAGGCGTTGACGGGCGCTAAGGTATTCACGTCATACATACCGCGATATGTGGTAAAACCATTGCACATATGTACTACTATATATGAATTGTGATAACCAGCGTTTGCCAGGATGACCTAGTGGTCTAAGGCACCAGTCTTAAGTGCTGGTCCACACATATGGAGACACGAGTTCGAATCCCGCTCCTGAAAAGGCACCTTTGTTTTATACCGCATCATGTTGTCAAACCATTGTCCATGTACCCCTATATATGGATCATTTTGACCATGAAAGCCAGCTTTGTCAGGATGTTCGAGTGTTCCAAGGGGCCAGTCTCAAGATCCCTGATATTTGCTTCACCGGGAATACGAGTATAGTCGTCTGCACAAGCGGGAGTGGATTCGAACCCCACTTATGACACGCACCACTTACTGAGCCAAATCCAACACCCTGAACTCGGTACCTTACAGGGGCGGTAACTCTATCAGTGCAGCTAGACCCATTATGCCCTACCCAACACACCTTAGGCCTACGGCGTATACCCGAGTCCAGGCCTCTCGCTGGGTGAACTCCATGTCGCCATGTCTTGTCGTTCTCGGCAGAGCGTTCCACTTCCGGTTGTGCATGTGCAGTCCATCCATCAGACCACGCTGATCCGCAGATCATCCAAGCGACTCTGCGTCAAACGTAGAATCATGCCCGCGCCTATGGGCTAATGTACGATTCTCTGGTACTCTCCGACTGCGCATGCGCACCAATACGTCACACCATAGTCCCACAGATCGTACTCTACAGCGTGGGCCCGTTATACCCACATACCCGCCGCTATGGAAAAATGTGTATAGGGGTATGTAGGTATATGTATCCCCACTGACGTCATCTCATTCCACTCCACTCGTATCCAACCGACGTTTACAGATTTTGGGTTACGAATTATCTAGAGTGGCAAAGTTTATGTGAAAGGCGGGATGGAAGTGGCCACATGAGTATTGGGGGCTATGCTTACAATAGGCTTATACTTTTATGTGACCACGTGTATGGTCATTTTTTGACTCAGTTTTGTTTGATTTGTTTGCACGCATTACTTTTGAGATAACAAATCGGGTATGTGATTGTATATGTGTGTATGTGGAGAAAATACTCGGCCACCACCGCTTTGTTAGGCAAAGGTACCTTTTGCAGCTTGGAGAAGTCTTGCCGAGACAAGTTTCTGTCTTTCATTGTGTCTGAAAAGAAAAAAATATGGTTATTATTACAAATAATTGACATTCTCTTGCACCTTTGCTGTAATTGACTTGGAAAAGACGGACCGACCAACAAAACGACAAAGCCATACTAGAAGTTGCTAAATGTTCTATAAAAAAAAGAACAAATATCGGCTGGAGTCAATATCAGTTTCAAAATGTCATCTCAAGGTCATTTGGGTCATAATTTGCGAAACAAGATGTCCTACATGAAGGCTTATTTGACGAAATAAGATTTGACGCTTCAGATCAATGGTTGTGACAACACTATATTTTGAAAACTGATATTAAGTAGGTTACTCTAGATCTGACAGATATAAAATAATTTTAAATATTACAGTTCTTTGGGAAAAAACTTGAAGTAACGAGGTCAACATGTAGTCTGTGGACCTGAGAAGGCAATATTCACTTAGGTAGAAGACCGAGGTGATGATCGTGGAGGTGACGAAGGCCTAACTTTCTATATTCATATCTGAGAGTATAAGTCCAATTATATCTCACGAAGAATCCTAGGTAATCCTTTCATATAGTTACACCAAACATGAATCTGGCGATGGACCAGAACCCTATGGATGATAATAAGTGGTGGTGCCTGGTTGTCAAACAGTGTTTACCAGTATCAGTATATCACTATTCATACGAAGTAGGCTATCATTTGCAAATTGTCCGGTAATGAGTCAGTGAGTAAGTCAGTCAGTCAGTCCATCCGAATCCTTGAACGTGCATTAAGGCATTGTTACCAGCAAGATCTGAGCTGACCGAATTCTGATGAAAATTTGATTTATAATTATTTTTTTATTATTTATTGATGGCTCAGCGAGTGCACTGTCATGCCCATGGGAACCCTTGGCTGTATGTTTCACTGTGACTTTTGAAGGTTCCCTAATACGGCATATCACGTTGGACACACCGGTTATCTCATTATATTTTGAAAACTGATATAAGTAGGTTACTATAAATCTGACAGGTATAGAATAATTTTAAATATTACAGTTCTTTGGGAAAATCTTGGAAGTATCGATTAGTCTTTTGACGTCTTTCAACATGTGGTCTGTGGACCTGAGAAGGCAATATTCACTTAGGCGAAAGACCGAGGTGAAGATTGTGGAGGTGACGAAAGCCTGGCTTTCTATATTCATATCAGAGAATATAAGCCAAGTATATCTCACGAAGAATCCTACATGTAGGTAGTCCTTTCATATAGTTACACCACACTTGAATCTGGCGATGGACCAGAACCCTATGGAAGATAATAAATGGTGGTGTCTGGTTGTCAAACAGTGTTTTACCAGTACCTGTATATCAATAACTGGACTATGACCAACTTCCTTAATACATTGTATGTTCATATGCTGTTGGCGATGAATGGGAAGCCTTTGATTATGAACGACGTTACATAATTTTTTATCAACGTAAATTTCTAGTTTTTGCAAATATTCTTTGAATGGTTTATATTACATGTGTAGCTAGCGATGAACTTGAAGCCTATCCGATTAACCTTGATTTATTTTAAACGTCTTTTACTGCTTATTATGATATATCTTAACCCTATCTGGTCTGGGCCTTTTGGGACCTGTCCAGGCCTTGGCGGGGGAGAGGGGCGACCTTATTATTTTTCTCACCCCTTGATCTAGGGGGCTAAATCTTACTACACTATACCCTTGGGTCAAGCTTTACCGGAAAATGTAAACCAAATCCAAGATGGCCGCATTGATGACGTCACAGTGACGTCATTTTCAAAAACGGCATTTTTGGTCGATTTTTCGGTCAGATTTTTCGATTTTTTTATTTATTCAATTTCTCCGCAAAAAATGCATGATAAATTAGTCAATATTAATGTGATGTGAAATAAAATAATTTTTGATCACTTTTCAACGCGGAAAAGCAGAAATTTTGAAACAACAGTTTTCTGGTAGCCCACGTGGCCGCCATATTGAATTTACCCATGATCCTCTGCTCGGAGGTTATGCAAATAGGCTAAGATGACCTCAATATGATAAAGCTATAAAGTAACGGAGTGTCAGTTCTCAATTTTCTGTTGTTCTGGAGATGTCACAGAATGTTTGGTAGGGGGAGATTTTGGCCCCTAATGCCACCCCTTCCCGAAACTTCAGTAATAATAAATGCTCGGGTGATTCAGCTGTTCTAAAATATCATGTTCACAACTGAAATTTTGTGAGATCTTTTCCAATATAGGGGACATTGATTCTGGGAAAAGTCCTTTCTAAGAGCTGTAAATCTAAAGGCCCTATATGAATTTAGTTCTTAGCCACAACGATAATATGACTGATATAGTACATGATATACAGACAAAGTGCCTATAAAAATCTTACTCGTGTCATTGATACCGGAGATTGTGTTGTGACACCATACTGATCATAATTCTTTTATTATCGGTACGGGGTACGTCCGTCGTCGGGATAAGGAAGTAAAAAGCAGTAAAATAATTAATACGATACACACAGAATAATCTTATGTTGTTTCTTAGACAAACTTGTAGAAAATAAATGTTTTTTATTATGGACATTAACGACTTAATAACAAATGTTGTGCTCGAATATTGCAATTTGTATGTGACCGAATAACAAAGCTGTGCAGTTGGCACTGAAAAGTAGACAGTTTTTTTCTTGGCCTTGAACATTTACACGTACCACATATAATAGTTCTACTGTATTTTGCTGCAGAACGTGTAGTCTAATTCTCTCAAACTGTGATTTTGTTCTCAGTCGATAAAAGAGGACAAATTTCACCGAATTAATTGGGGCCTGATTGCTGATCAACCTTTTTGTTTGGGTTATCTATTTTCTCAAATATTGTAGAATATTGTTAAATTTGCTCGGTTTCCACTTGTCTGTAGTTGATATCGATACTTAGATACTGCAGAATTTAGTCATTAATTAGCATTGATATGTGACTGAATGGTTGAGCCTTTAAGGGTCATTATCATCACGTTGATGCGGGAACGCCGATTGTGAAAATGTACTAAGATATTGCATAGCATCTCCCTACCTTTTCATTCTGTGCGCAGAAATATTATCCATACTAGTTCGTCAAAAGAGTGAGATAATAGGTATACGAATAGGTGACATTGAATATAAAATTAATCAATATGCAGATGATACGACCTTTATGCTTGATGGATCTGCAAAATCATTAGAAGCAACACTTATCTTGTTAGACTATTTCGCTGAAATTTCTGGATTGAAAATTAATATAACAAAAACCAAGGCATTATGGATAGGTAGCAAGAAATTTAGCAAGCAGGTGTTCCATCACAGATGGAACTTGACTGGAACCCAGAAACATTCATATTACTTGGAATAAAATTCTCTGTAAATCTAGACGAAATGATATCTCTAAATTATGAACCCAAAGTGAAAGAAATTAAATCAATTTTAAAACAATGGTCAAAGAGAATTCTCACACCTCTAGGCAGGATTACAATTCTAAAAACTTTAGTCTGTTCTAAGCTAAACTTCTTGCTCTTATCCATCCCCAATCCTCCAGAATATATGATTACAGAATTAAACAACATGTTTTTTCACTTTGTATGGCAGTCGTCGGTCGATAGGGTAAAAAGATCCCAAATAATCCAAAGATACGAACACGGTGCATGGGTTAAAAATGATAGACATTCGTAATTTTATGTACGCATTGGAAACTACCTGGATTCGAAAATTTGTGTTCAGATCCTGTATCTGGAAACAGTTATTACTTACATCGCTCAAAGATATTCAATCTTTATGTGAATTTGGAAATAACTTTATTACCTCTTTGTGGAATTTATGTACAAATTCTTTCTGGAAGGATGTGTTGGCAGCATGGAATAATGTAGTACGGACAAATACGCCCAAGTCTTTGAGTGAGATTTTTTGTGTTCCTTTATGGAACAACGAAAATATAAACATCAACAAAAAGTCGATTTTCTACCAACATTGGTATGATAAAGGGGTAAAGTTTATACTTGATTTAATTAACATAGATAGCCTAAACCAATCGTATTACACTGTTGAAGAATTTAGCAGATTATATGACATAAAAGTCAACTTTCTAGAATACTATGGAATAATTTCGGCGATTGAAGCTTTCAAAAAAAATGCAAAAACTTGACAATACTGTAAATATAAGCACTGTGCGTCCAAATGTTCCAGACCACCTACACATCCTTCTAAAATCTACAAAAGGTTGCAAAGATTGTTATAACCTTCTGATGACGAAGCCTGTAAAACCATTATCACAGAATAAATGGGAGTCCAGGTTAAATATACAGCATATCAGCTGGCCTGATGTTCACGCACTACCGTTTAAAACGACTTCCTGTTCTACATTAATATATTTTCAGTTTCGAATTAACAACAGAATTTTAGCGATAAACTACCTTTTAAAAATTCTTGGTATAAAGGACAGTGACTCATGTTCATTCTGTGACTATCAGAGGGAGACCAAAGAACATTTATTTTGGGACTGTGATTATATCCGCCAGCTCTGGCGAGACATCGAGACATGGTTACGTAATAAAACGAAATTACCCATTACATTTGACGCGAACATCGTTCTTTTCGGAGAGACCACGAAATCAAACTTTTCAACTATATTAAATCTAATTTTAATTATAGTCAAGTACTACATTTATCAGTCAAAACTAAAAGGTAAAAAAATGTCAATTTTTGCGATTCAAAATATCATTAAACAAAGATTTGAAATTGAAAAATACGCAGCAATTAGGAAATCAAAAATCGAAAGGTTCAATAAAATTTGGGAACCATGGCTCGATGCAATACTATAGTATCATTCAAAATGACATATACCCTATTAAGATTGACCGCTATAAATAACATGTGAAACGTCAGCACAACCTTTTCAAATGTGTATATATGACTAAATGTCCACTTATTTATATAACAACTTTATAGTTTGAATCAGCCAAAAAAGAGGATTAATATATATATATGATTTTTCTACTATATTTCGGTTCGGGGTGAGTGGGAGGATATGTGTGTGTATGTGTGAGTAATGAAAACTAGAGTGCCAGATTTATTTATTTGTGTAGACGACAATTTTCCCCTTTTTTGTATATATATATACTTATATGTAACATTGCATGATAATGAATTGGCAAATAAAAAAAAATAATAAAAAAATAAAAAAGATTTTGCATAGCTTTCTAAACTGAAAATGTCATCTGCACAAACCAAATCAAATGGAAGCTCGATAGAGACTTGCCTGGGCCTGTTTGCCCCGATATTCGGGTAAAGTGGGCAATTTATAGCCTTCTCTTCCCAGAGCTGTTCGCATCATGACGTCAATAGGCGACGCAGATGTCAATAGACGATCGGGCTGAGTTATGTTTTGACAGCTGGCATCATCCACGCCGAGATCAAAGAGTTTTTTTGTGCTCAGTGCGCTCGATGCGCCTTTCTCGGACAGCAATCTAAATTGTCAATTTCATAGAGATGACAGATGTGCTCCCGATTGGCTGCAGCTCAGTACCGGTATTAGGGTAATTATCTGGAAATATTTAAGCGAACTTGTGCTTATGGAAAATGTCGGAACAGTGTACGGTGAAAGAGATGAGCGTCCGTGACCGTGCATAGGGATAGGGATCGCTCTGTAACCATCGCCTGCATACGCCGTGGTAAACAGAGAAAGGCGGGTTTGAGCTAACGTTGATCAGTCTTCATTATACATGCGACAGCAAACAATAATCGACTCTCCCCCCATGTGTTTCTCGCTGAAAATTGTTCACACACACAACAAACACGGAGAAGGTAAACTCAAGCGTTTGGACCAAACGTTTTTGCCAAATGTTCGTAACCCGATATAATTCAAGCCCATATGTTCTTTCATATGATATTCTCCCTATGCCGACCTATAGGATATCTGTAACCGGCCCTAGCGTACGCTCACTCCAAATCTGATCAAAGTTATATCATAAAGCATTTCCATTGGGCAGCGCGACTCGACTGACAGCTTGTTCATTTCAAATTGACTGTATTGTATTGGTGGCATCCACATGAAAACCACTCTACCAACGGATGGCACTCTCCTGTAGATTTCAGTTTGCTTCGGATTTCTGGATTGATTTAGCTCGAAGTGTCAAAGCCTGAAGAAGGTATCGTCCAGATATCCGTCCCAGAAGTTGATACTCCGAGTATTTAATAAATGAGCAGAACAACAACGTGCAGCGAAGTTATTCCTTGATGTCCAAATATGGCATGTGGTGTTTCTATTGCTATTCTACGGTGGCCCATAGGGGACATCGGCTTTTTTATAGTTGTTTTTTACATTTTATATTACTTTTCTGATTTTCTTGGAAATTTCCTCCATTTATCTCCTCTTTTCTACAGACAGTTTCGAGTTTATCGCTTAATTTCTTTAGATTTCTGTCCTTCCTAGTAACGTCGTCTTTATCATTTTTTCAGCAAAAACCAAACGAAACTCTTGAAACGTTAACACAGCGGTGAAAACATTTAAGCCGCGGTGAAAACCTTTCAACCGCAGTATAAAGGTTTCCACCGCGGTTAAAATGTTCCCACGACGGTGGAAACCTAGTTTGAACCGCGGTGAAAACCTAGCTTCCACTACGGTGAAAACGTTTCAACTGCGGTGTAAACGTTTCAACCAAGGTGGAAACCTTTACACTGCACTGGAATCCTTTTCACTGCGGTGGAGGTTTCCACCTCGATTTAAAGGTTTCCACCACGTTTTCAAGGATTCCACCTTGGTGTAAAGGTTTCCACGACGGTGGAAAGGTTTCCATCGCGTTGTGAACGTTTCAACCGCGGTGGACCGTTAAACCGCGGCGGAAAGCTTTCCACCGCGGTTGACGGCTTCCACCGCGGTTTAAAGGTTTCCACCGCGGTAAAGGTTTCCACCGCGATGTAAACGTCTCTGTGAAATTCTGTGATAAACAAGAAAACGTTTGAAGAAAATAGACGGAAAAATGAAGAAAACCTCCGAAAACTCAGAAGAACCTTTAAAAAATCCATTCATTTATCCTTCAAATAGCCAATCAAATTTGAATTTTGATCACGAAGAGGCCCTGCACGGGCACTCCTCCCAATATGGACAACGGAATATTTATAGAGCTATGACATCACCAAACCGTATTGTGAAGAGAGACCGTGCTATATTCGGCCAAGACGAGTACGGTACGTGTAGTGTTCGACTTGCGTATCCGAAGATGAGAAAGGCGGACACGTGTGCCTTGTACCGATTATTTAATTATTCCCTGGCTTGACTTCGAGTTTAATGAGGTATTTTTATCTCCACTGCTTCATTATGGCGTGCTTTAAATTCCGCATACGAGCTAACACCCTAACACGAGATAACCCGAGGAACAGTCATTAAAAGTTCATTGTCTAATTGTATTGTCCAGCTTGTATTCCTGGCTGATATATAGGTAATAATTCTTCGAATCTGAGGAAATAATTGTTCAATTGTATATTCGTAGACAATCCTAATTGTACAGAGTTTGAGCCTGTGTAAACTAACTTAACTACATTTGGTCTGTCCTGAAACAATATAGAGTGGATCAAGGGTACGCTCATCATATCAGTCCGAGTTACTATTCTTCATCCTCCATAATGCCAGTCTGTATCCTCCGTACTATGCAACCCTGCATGCAGATGTGGTCAGTACAGCTATTATCCGTGTAGAACAGCCAATGAACGGACGACGTTCGAGTGTGCTGTGCCACCTTCGGTGAATCTCAGTATTTGATGAAGGCCTAGTTCACGCGGAGAAAAAGCTGGAGGACAAACTCTTTGATGTTCCGGGCGGAAACGACATGGGGGCGTTTTTTAAGTCAAAACAAATATGAATAGGAAGATGGGAATTTAAAACAATCAGAGGGGACGAAAAATATACAACACATTGCCTGGCGTCAACTCGCTCAAATATTGGTATATCCGGAAAGGTCATGAGGTCATGTAGGCTGTTGTGAAAGTCTATTAACCCAATCTGGCATGGGCTTTTTGGGGACCTGTCCAGGCCGGGGAGGGGGAGGGGGGGTCGATATAGGGGGCTGAAACTAACCACACTATACCCTTGGGCCAAGCTCTACCAGAAAATGTAAAAAAATGCAAGATGACCGCTGTGATGACGTCACAGTGACGTCATTTTCAAAAACGACATTTTTTGATCGATTTTTCGATCAGATTTTCCGATTTTTCAGTATATGCAATTTCTCCGCAGAAACTGCATGATTAAATTAGTGAATATTAATGTGATGTGAAATAAAATAGTTTTTGCTCACTTTTCATCACAGAAAAGCAGAAATTTTGAAGAAATATGACGAAAACATCACTTTTCTGGTACCCCCACGTGGCCGCCACCTTGAATTTACCCTTTGACCCTCTACTCGGGGGGTTATGCAAATACGCTCAAAATGATCCCAATATGATAAACTATAAAGTCACGGAGTTACAGCTCTCCATTTTTTTTCGTTCCGGAGATACCGCAGAAAGTTTGGTAGGCGGCCCTAAATTGGAAGCCTGGGGCGGCGGGCAGGGAGGAGGCAGAAAACGAGGAGGGTGGACTTATTTTCATGCTATGCAGTTTACATTTTCCACACCACCAATGAAATAATCACTCTTTGTTTCGGACTCAATTTGTTTAGTGTGTTTCACATGAATAACCATTCGAAGAATCAGGGTGAGCGCAGAACGACGACCATATTGGGTAGCGTACCGAAATTTGCGCTGATTGCTGGAATTCCTGTATAAACTGGGACGATGTTTTTATCTCAAATAACCATTTTTGCCTGAGAATTAAGCTGCCATCGATCGTTCATTATCCAGTTCAATTGAGTCTAATTATAATCCGTTTTCCGAAGCGCTGTTGGTTTAATTGAAAATGGCGTCCTGAAGCTGGTTCGACGGCTTGAACTCAATGTGAGAAATTTATCTCATAACAAAACAAACAATTTGCGCGCAATATATTGTGGGCCTTCATTTGGACGAATGGGTAGTCTGAAGTTAAAACATCACACAACATGATGATGTCTAAATGACGCTGATCTTGTGTTCATCAATCCATTTTTCTACGATGCTTTGCACTCAGCATTGTACGAATAGGCAATACTAACCATAGAAATATAAATATTTTTTCTTAAATAACTCGATTCTTACAAACTTAGAATGTTGGTGTGAAGACAAATGCTAAGTATTGTCAAGATGATGCTTATGACCCATGGCCGCCATCTTGAATTCGTCCACGATTCTCTGTGTGAAATATTATGCAAGATTCACGAAATGTTCCTAAAATAATAAACTATGATCATGATGATGTGACAAAGCCCAAGTTTGAGAATGATGTTTCGCATACTCGAAAATATAAATGGGTCATTGTGAGTTTCAGATGATAAAGTATTTGCATGTACGGTATGAAACAGATCAGACAGAAAACATTTCAGACATGCAACAAAAGCTTCAACATTAGAAGAATAAAGTCGTCGCCATTTTGTATTCACTCACGATGTTAGTAACGTACGACTACGTACATGTAAATGTCCAGGGATGCCTTCCCTATTTTGCCTTGATAGTGACCCCACCCCCCACTATTCTGTTTGCCTGTTTAATAAAAACTCAGGGATGTCTAAGGAACGATTCCTAACTTCCTGCTATATATTTTATTCTACAAGTAGATCTTTGAGGTTATCAAAAGTCACCTTTTCCGACTTTTGCCTTGTGACTAAACGGGGTGAGATGAATAAACTGGGTATGATGAATATAGGAGGTGTGATGACTGAAAGGGGTGTAATGACTAAAAGAGGTGTGATGCGTCTGAAAGACAGAACAATGAAACTGGTACATGACGTTTTATGTGATCCATGATTGTGCTTCACCCCGAAATAAGAAGCATAGTTTTTTTTCAATCTCAGTATCACATAAGAGAATATATGACACCGGAGGTATCCAGCTATTTCTGTTAGAGCTTAGCGAGACTCAAAAGAAATTGATCGTCCAATCATGTGATTAACCGTATGAAAGAACTTGAAATCACGTCCCAATGTAACTACAGATCTGAACTTGAGGATTCTATTACATATCAGCTCAATACTATAACAATATATACGGGAAGACAATATCCATTTTATCAAACTTTTTACTCCAAAGACGACACAAAATTGAGAGCTGAAACTCCGTGACTTTGTAGTTTATAATATTGGGGTTATTTTGGGTCTATTTGTATGATCTATGATCATGGATAAATTGAAAATGGCACCCGGCACGCGGGATACCGTAAAAGTCCGACCTGAAAATGGACCAAAACATGCATTTTTTATAATTGCCTCACTGTGACATCATCGTAGCGTCCATCTTGGATTTTTTTTTTTTTTACATTTTCTGGTAGAGCTTGACCCAAGGATACAGTGTGGTAACTTTCAGTCCTCTAGCTCAAGGGGTGAGAACAATATTTAGGTGGGATGCCCCAAGCAAGGCTGCAATACCCTCTCCTCCCGCCCCGCTCCCCTCTCCCCCCCCCCCCAATCTTTCAAGCAAGATATACACTCTTTAGACAAAGGAGTGAAAGTTGGTTACTGAAAGAAAAATGCTTCCGTCAGTTCAAATGCTTGATATATATATATTTACCAAGTTATACTACTAAATGATATATTTCCTTGATCATGTCGTCTTGGTTTCATCAGAATGTGTGGGGTTTTAAATTGTCTGTCGCGTTAATAAAACAAACCACTTTCTTTTTCTGCACTAATCCTGGCAAGTGCGTCACTATAGCAGCGATAAGGAAATGTTAAAATATTGCTTCATGACGTCGTTCATAGCGTACAATAAACCTTGCTTACTAATACACTTTTTTCAACCCGATTCGTGATTGTTTTTTCTATGCTCAAACGCAAATATACGTGAAAGTTAACAGGCCGTCTAGATTAAGATTCCAACGAATCTACAACTTCCTTTATACTAAAACAAAACGTGTTCACTATACATGTGTAGATCATTTCCTTGCATGATCCCGAAGACATATCACAAAAAGTAATTGTTCAACCTTACTCTATATGGCATTTGTTCAACATTAAGACCGGGCTGACAGCAATAAAAAAAGCTGGAGTCTTATGTTCCCGTATGTATGCCTTTGAGTATAGTATTAATCCGGGTCGGTGAGGTTGGGAGAGATGAAGTGTTTTAAGGTATAGTGAAACGTTAACCCTGGCGGGGGAGTGGGTGGGATGGTACCCTAAACCTTAACCTAGACGTGGGTGGGGGGGGAGATGCCTTCAACCTTAACCCATACAGGGGGTGGGAATGAACATAACTTGAACCCTAACGCAGAGTGGATGGGGGCACATAAACATTCTCATACTGCATACATTTTACTGCATAAGAGGAGATAGAAAGCGCTGTCACGCCCTTAACTCAACAATGTAGAGGCATAAAAAGACAAAGTCAATCCCATCTTCCTGATTGTTTCAACGTAGCATTAGAGATATTCCTTTTCTACAGTACAAGCCTGGGCACAATACACGTAGACTGATTGCGCGTGAATAACTTCCACAAAACAGTTTTGCCGATGATGAAATTCTTAAACGCATAAAAAAAATTCAGTTTACTACCGGAATTATGAAACATTCGTTAAAAAACGCTTGTATGTGAAGGTATGGGTTGACCCTAACCTGTTCAACTGTATAGATTGTAGGTGGGAATGAAGAGCTTACACGTTCTGACATTATGACTTGTTGAACTGAGGTCAATTCCACAACCCTTCGATAAGGGCATCATGGAGGTGTAACTGAGCATTTGCGTTATTCGCCAGTATGTTATATTTCTTCTGTGCCCGAAATTATTTTACTTCACATCAACTAATTATTTTCCAATTTACTACGCAGTTTAATCCCTTTTTTATATGACGTCACTGTGACGTCATCCGAGAAGCCGTCTCGATACGCCGTGAAAAAATTGTGTTGAAGCCATTTTAGCACCAGAATTGTGTTGAGAATAACACAAACTGTGTTAGAATCAACACAATAATTTGCGTTGAACTTAACACAGTTTTGTGTTGATATATGAAGTTTAACACAAAACCATGCATGTTGATTTCAACACAAAACATTTGTGTCGAAGCCATTTACAACATTGTGTTAAAACAACACAATTTTTTTCGCATTGTATATTATATTCATCCTCTCTAGACATGGTTCGTCTGACAAAGCGATACGGAATATACAGATCTCTAGTGTGGAGGATTATTTATTTAGCCCCCCCACCACCACCACCACCACTTGGATTACTTTTAGGCATATATTCAGGGAATAACTCTGAATAGATCAGGCTACAACTCAATTTCAGGGATTTTACCTGAAATCCAGGGTTTATCTCCTGAATTCAGGTATATCAACGATGAATTAAAGCTAAATTACCTGAATTTTAGGGGATTTTACGTACCTCAATATGGTCGGGAACTTACTAATAAGGGCGATAAATTTACCTGAATTTCAGGGGAAATCCTCTCATTCAGGAATCTTTTTCTGAAATTCAGGAAATTATCCCTGGATCTCAGGTAAAATCCCTGAACTTGTGTTATGGATATACAGCCTGATCTACTCAGGATTATTCCCTGAGTATTTCTGAGAGTGCATATATAGACGATTAAGCCTGGACGTACCGGTATCTAATCTTTTCACACCGACGTATCCTGGATTTATTGTCCGATGTCACATACAGTTGTTTAATTTAATGGAAAGATCCTTGATTCATTTATTTGCATATAGTAAAATGATATATAAGTATACATAGATGCATTATTATCAACAAAACAATAACTATAGAAGGCCGACCTACATATAAATATAGGTAGTCTACATATAAGGCCATGTCACAAAAAAATCGTGATCTTCTGAAAAGCTATTTTGCTGTCAAAAATCACACGGTTCATACAATTAGGAAGGGTGAGCTTTCACAAAGCTTAGCGTGCGAGGTCGGAACAGCGGAGATTTGATGCTATCCTGACTGTACGTAACTTTTACAGGGAATCGTGAGAGAATGGGGAGTTTTTCCTTCGGTTAGTCCGGGTGATATTTACTTAACTCGGGTTTACTTTACAATGTTAACCTGGGCACGCGGTGAGATGCCACTGTTACTAGGTGAATAGATACAGGACTCAAAATATATAGGCGGCCACTGAAAGTAAGACGTGACGGGATTCATAAATTATCACCGGTGAAAAAAAAAGTTGACATATCCCTAATTAACTTCTATAGATATGACAATATAAACGTCTGATACAGGCGCGATGTGTTCCCACCAGATATATACGTACCATATATTTATACAGGCGCTATGAGCAGCTCTTCTGTTCCCACCAAATATATAAGTCTGATAGAGACGCTATGAACAACTAGTAAGTTCCCACCAAATATATAGGTCTGATACAGGCGTTATGAACAACTCGTGTGTTCTCACCAAATATATAGATCTGATAAAGGCGCTATGAACAACTCGTGTGTTCCCACCAAATATACGTCTGATACAGGCGCTATGAACAATTCGTGTGTTTCCACCAATATATGTCTGATACAGGCGCTATGAATAACTCTTGTGTTCTCACCAAATATATACGTCTGATACAGGCGTTATAGAACAGCTCGTGTTTCCCCACCAAATATATACGTCTGATACAGCCGCTATGAACAACTCGTGTGTTCCCACCAAATATATACGTCTGATAATGGAGCAACAACGTGAGTGTTCCATCAAATATATACGTCTGATACGGGCGCCATGAACAGCTCGTGTGTTCCATCAAATATATACATCTGATGCAGGCGTTATGAACAGCTCGTGTGTTCCATCAAATATATACGTCTGATACGGGCGCCATGAACAGCTCGTGTGTTCCATCAAATATATACATCTGATACAGGCGTTATGAACAGCTCGTGTGTTCCCAACAAATCACAATGCATTTCACATCAATCTTCTGTCGGAGCTCCCGACCGGACAGACGCATCTGCGGTGTTTCGTTTGATGTTGATGCAGCCAGACCGAGAAATCGGCTACCGCGCCTAGTGTGATGTAGACGATCGATGTCAACTAACTTACACCGTTTGAAACTGGCCAACCGATTGGGTGACTTTTCCTTTCGAATTCTTGGCGTGAACACACGAGATTTACATAGCGGCACGCATGTCGATAGGGTATCTCCGCGGTTCACTAATATTGGACTTTGCCATCCATACGCTTTTCTGTTGTGAAGGTATAGCATTTTCGTAACCTCTAATCCGCTGGGAAGTTTGGGGTCCGAATTTCATATAGCTGGAGGGAGATCTCCTTTATTCCTTCGAGCAATTTACTGGACTAAAAACTCAGAACACCTCGGATATCGACATCTGAATTCAAATCAGGCCTGCAAGATGAATTGTACGAGTTTGTATAATAGGAACAACGGCCATGAGAACGCATTAGAATCGAGGAATTACATAGCTGGACCTGCACAGGTGTTATTAGGTAGACCTGAGAGATCAGGGTGACGGATCTTCTCAATCCCCTCACCCTGTCCAGGTTAAAGCATATAGATAGTTCCAACTGAAAGCTAACTTATCGATCTGTAGGTTCCAGTTAGGCTAAAGAATATTCATTGGGGATAATTTGCGCTGGGGACATGTAGGGTTCGTTGCCGTTGTTGGTTGGTTAATTAGGTCTACTGGGAATCGGGGTAGAGAGTATACAAAAAGAACTCCTCGCCCCCACCAATAAACCCCAGTAACAACGATGATGAACTATGTGGAGAATGATCTCTCTCATTCCCATGTGCTTAGGTTGGGAACAGATGAACGTTCGGGAAAGTTCCAGCTTTGAGTGACGTCATATTCAAGGCATTGTTTTGACAGATATTTCGGTCTGATAATTTATTCGATTCTTTATTTACTCAATTATTTCCACACAAACTGTATAATATACAAATTAATTATCTGATGTGAAATACATTAATTTTGGGTACTTGTAGGCTACGCAGCTCTACTTGAGGGTTACGCAAATAGGCCCACACAGCATGATAACCTATTGAGTCACAAAGTTCCAGGTTTTTATTCTTCTCCATTTCAAGCTACAGGAAAAAATTGATTATGGAAGCAGAGAGGAAGGGGATGGGGTGTAAGCCTTGATTGAAAATAAAAACAAAGGATTAATCTAAAACGAAAAAAAATATTCAAACGTGCTGAACCAAGCTTAATTCATTTGTAAATTGAAATCGCTAAACAGATACATGTGTATACATGTGTTAAAACAGTTGAGCAACTAAAGTCCATAACAATGTGCATTATGAAATATATAAAAGGATGTGCAATTGAAACTGTTTTCGAAAGCTGAGCTGAGCTAATGTTTGTTCATCTGAAGTGCTCCCCCACGCGTCCATAGAAAAGCTTAAATAGTTGTGTCATCTTAACACGGTGCCCGAAGTTGAAAACCGTAGAGCAATAACTGTATTTTCAAAAGTAGTGTACGTCAATATTTACAAAAATATGTATGTGTTTAATTTCTAAACACTTACCGTACATGAAGTCAAACATGTGTTCATACTTGAGCGCCAGGAAAGGATGGAGGTCACCCCCATTCACAGAGCCACTGTCTCTTGCCATCTCAGTGCAATATTTATCTGAAATTCCGACTTCTAGAACCAATTCTGAATTCGTGCTGCTAATTTTCGAAATACAAGGGTAATACACAACCAACAGGTGTCTACATTTCTTCCATAATGTGGTCGGCTTAAACGCTCTGAACTTGGAAATACACTTACAATGTTAGCGCATTACTACTTCACTACGGGCCTTCCTCAACAGTCACCGCTAGCAAATTGTCAACAATGCCAAAATCTGCCCGACACGTGTTGTCACTGTGCAGGCGGTTACTGGGGTCAACGACAACCAATCAGCTGAACCATAAAAGTCCCCTCCCATTATGAAAGCTGCTGGTTTATGCGATACGTCCGTTGGCACAGACCCTTTCCTGGAATGCTCAATGTCATATAAAGAACTTGGGTCCTCGCGGATCAAAAAATGATCAAGGACTGATAAGAGATAGGCTATATTTTTGTTTAGTGAGATAGCCGAAGAGACCTATTTAGAGCTATTTAGTAGCCCTTCATAAATTTCATTCCATACGGTTCTGTTTGTCATGTAATTCATAACCGAATAAATACTAAGCAGTTAGAAAGTAAATTGTGAGGTGTGAGTGGTAGTATTGTAGTAGTGGGAAAACGACAGTTCGGCGCAGGGGAGGTTTTGCGTCATCGAAGCGAAAGCGAAGCGTAAGCCTAATCGTCTCAACCTCCCAGCCCCGGGGTGATTTGGGGCTGTACCGCAGCCTGGGGAGGACCCCTCTCCATAAATAGTAATCATATTCCTTAAGACAAGGGCTTATATTCCCGCATTGTCGATTTTTTTGGTTAGAGTTTCCAAATTGTTACCTACCTGATGTTCCCCAGGAATTATACAATAAATACGGAAATAATTATCTGATGTAAGCTAAAATAATTTTGGGCACTTTATGCCTAAAATAGCAAAGCAATCAAAGAAAAACGACAAAACGCTAGATTTTAATCACACCCTTATTTCCATCGTTTCAGATTTTTCCATGATCCTCTGCGATCTCCGAGGGGCATACAAACATGGCCGTGTGACTAGCGTCACAGAACCTTCAAAGCTGGGTTTGATATGATGTGTACCTCGACCTAAGTCTGACCATTTCCATGGTCGTAGGAGGCACTGATACACGTTTTGCCAATTTCGATGTTTCTATGTCACATAATTAGGTCAGAAATTGGGTCAGAAAGTAGGTCACACTGATCACATCTTCGCGTCATCAAACATGGTCCCCGACAATAGCCATACAGCGAAAAAAGGGGAATCCCCCTGGTCCCAGCTGGAGTCGAACCCGTACTGCGCGGTCCAGAAGCGGGCACGTTATCCACAGCACCACGAGTTATACGGCTATGGTGTAAGGCCAATTGGAAACCCACGCATGGATATTTGCGGTATGGAAGTATTGGGGTGGTCATTTTTTTCTTGTGGATTTGATAATGGGGTGTGGTCCCTTGTTTTCTTCATCTCCAGCTGTAGAACACGATGTGAGGGGTCTCGAGGCCTTTTGTTGAAAAGTGCTGATGACGCATGCGCAGTAGGCAGGCAGATCAAAGTGGACGTTTTGGGGTCTAGGTGGACCGATAGTTGTCCGATTGGGTCGTGTGAGGTGCCATCGTGAAGCCCTCGAGGGGAGAGTCCAACTGGATGGGTGTGGGGTAGGAATGTAGTCTACCTGAGCATGAGCAGTGAAAAAAGGGTATTTGAATGGACGTTTTGGGGTCGCGGTGGGTCAATATGGGCCCGATCGGGTCGTGTGAGGTATCATCGTGATGTAATCGTGGGAGACTATCCGACTGGGCTAATGTGTCGTCCGTTTTCGACATTCTGCGCATGCGCAGACAGGGAATTGTGGGAAAAGGGCACTGGAGTAGACGTTTTGGGGTCGAGGGCGGTCCACTAATGGTCCGATTGGGTCGTGGGAGGTGTCATGTTGAAGCACTCGTAGAGGAGCATCCATCGGGATGGGTGGGTAGTGGAAATACTGTTCAGTTGCTCAGTTGAAAGAGACTATAAGAATGGACGTGTTGGGGTCGAAGTGGGCCGCTATAGGTTCGAATGGGCCGTACAGGATATCCAAGTGAAGGGCTCAGTCAGGCCGATCAAGTCATGAGTGAGTATAAAAGCGGAACACGGACTTCACTCCCCTATGGTGGTGATAGGCGATCCGCTATAGATATATACATATATCCCTTTTGATGAGCGTGGGGGAAGTGAGGTAGACTCTACGCGAGTGGGGAGAGGGGGAGAGAGAGAGAGACACGGCTAAATAAGCACACTGTTGTTTGCTCACACACACACAACCTATGCCTCACAGATGTAGTCCTTGCTAAGCAGTGTTCTGAACAAAGAATAACAACAACAAGGATCACAATCCAATCACTTTATTATCTCCTCCAGCACAACACATCCACGTTGGAGGAGCCGCTATGGATGTGTTTACAATTCAAGTATGCTCTTGTCCAATCAGAAGCCGTCCTTTGAGAACGTTCAATCCTCGGTCATGACCGCTCTTGGCCTAAGCATCTTCTGGCAGTCTAGGATTCTGTAACGGCAATATGGCCTGAAACAGCCGTTTGCGCATTTTGATCACATTTTCCAGGGCCTCGGTGGGTGGTAGCGCCATATCCTCCTCCAGGTGACGCTCCGAGCTTCCAACTGTCCCATCCCCGGGCTTCGAGCTCCCAACTTCCCTATCCCCGAGCTCTGAGCGGCCGCGCTCCTCCCGAGCTCCAAGCTCTCAACTGCCCCATTCCCGAGCTCCGTGCACCGAACTGCCCCATCCCGAGCTCCGAGCTCTTGCATATAGAACGCGACATATATCTGTGATCATGCTTTACGCAGGTCACTTGTGTTCGAAGTCATTAACTACGCCATTTAATCTGGGTAGACATGTGATTTCCATACATAATAATGGTATAGATCGAAGCCATCTTACGGGACAGAGTCCAGATCACGCGCATGATCGTTTATCTCTTAGCCTAGTTTTATGTATACTTTGATTTATTCTCTTAATTTGGTGCTAATGCTATTATATGTATTAGGTCTTTAGATTATGGACGCGGGAATTCCATAATCGACATCGGCTGAATATTGAATGATGGACTAGACGCTCATATATCAATAGTTGTGCTTCAAATAGTCCACACGACACAATCCTTCGCATTTCATCATGAACACTATGGCATTCACGTTGCTTGATGTAAACTTTGAGCCCGACAACGAGGATATTCTAGCCGAAGCCTTACGTCAAGCCGACGTTCAAGTCGATGCTATTATTGATACAGCTCAAGGTGGATCCACCGAGACCGTTCAGCACCAACGCATGCGTTATCATCTTACCACGCTCATAGATAATATCCAATGGGTGACCCAGGTATGTCTTCTGCTGCATAAGAAACAGATAGAAACCGAAGAGGATACCAACACAACTACCCGTGCCCAGAATCTGCTGACCCTGCATGAGGCATTTCAAACCTTAATGGAGACGCAGCTGGAGACGGAAAATTATCTTCTTCAACTGCCAACATGATGTCCGTCCATCCGTCCTGATATTAACGTTGTTGTTGTTCGATGCAGTTATGAACTGATTTTATGAAACAAAATATCCGTACCTATATATCCAGCAGTGCAAGAGAAATCTCTATACCTTTTCACCTGGTCTGTCATTAAAGATAGCAACGGGGAGCAAACAATAACCTTCGGTGATTGCTCATGGAGAGCAAGAACTTCGTCAGTCGCCTGGGTTGGATTTTTCTGCGCCTCGTTCACTACACTCGGCAACATCTGGTAAGGCAAAGATTTCCCACATCCGGTAGGAGGAACGGCAAAACAGGGTCTTTTACGTAGAATGCAAGATAGCATCTGCAGTTGCTCCTGCTTTAATGCAGGTACATCAAATTTATGGCAGACCATTTCGACCTCGCCCTTGAACTTAGCCGCCACAGAATAGGCACCTATTCACCCGTTGAAGTTGGACTGTAATTGGTCGCCAGTCTGACATGCGCGACAGATTTAAGATACATACAGTCCCAGATCTTAATTAGCGATATGTCCGATAGAGGAGCGGTTAATAAGTCTGAGTTTTAATCAGATTTTTAATACCCTTGCTGCAGCGTTGGAGGACCCCGGACAGGATAACTTACAACAGGCGTACATCCACATGGGCCCTCACCTCAGAAAAAACAGCCATTGCCCTCTATCAACAGTATAGTCTGCTGACACTTGACATGAATGGCGATCTCATTCACCGAGCCATCATGAAAACTAAGCCTCACTTGAAAGAAGCTACGGGCTTACCACCCACAGAGGCTCTGATAAATGCGGTCAAAATATGAAAAAAGTTGTTCCAGAGCATGTTTCCGTTATGTTGGTTTCAGGATGGCATATCCATATCGTCACCGAAAATATCTACTTTTAGTCAGTTTTCATATTTTAGGGGTAAAATCCGTGTTCCGTATATTTTTTTTCCGGAGAAACATGCACCCACCCATGACTTGATCGACCTCGAGGAGTGCTTCAAACTGATACCTACCAACAGGACCAGCATGGGTCCATCTTTTCATATTTTAGGGGTAAAATCCGTGTTCCGTATATTTTTTCCGGAGAAACATGCACCCACCCATTACTTGATCGACCTCGAGGAGTGCTTCAAACTGATACCTCCCAACAGGACCAGTATGGGTCCATCTTTTCTCCAAAACGTACATTCCAACGCCCTTTCCCCACAATTCCCTGCCTGCGCATGTGCACCATTGTTCTAATTTTACTCTACACCAATCTCGTGGACGCTACCCCATGAGAGCTTCAAACTGATACCTTCTCCGACCCATTCGCAACATTATTTGTCCATCTCGACCCCAAAAGGTCCATTCCAGTGCGCTGTTTCCAAAATTCCCTATCTGTGCATGCGCAGAATGTTGAAAACGAACGACGCACTAGTCCAGTCGGATGGTCCTCCACAAATGCTTCACGATTACACCTCATACTGCTCAATCAGACCACTATCGGCCCACCGCGATAAAAAAAAACGTCCATCCAATTACACTTTTTCTGCTGCGCGTGCGCAGATAAACGATATTCCCAAACCCCCATCCATCCAGTTGGACGCTCTCCCACGAGAGCTTCACGATGACACCTCACACGACACAATCGGGCCAATATGGGTCCACCTAGACCCCAAAACGTCCACCGCGATCTGCCTGCCTACTGCGCATGCGTCATCAGCACTTTTCAACGAAATTCAACGCATGGCCTCGAGACGCCGCCCATCGTGTTCTACAGCTCGAGATGAAGAAAACAAAGGATCACACCCCATACCGCAAATGTCCATGAGTGGGTTCTCCATTGGGACTAACTTTTCCAGTGCGCCAGAATGGACCTAACAAGTCCACCACAGACCTGCCTGAACTTTTCAGCGAAAGACAACCCATGGTCTCGAGACCTCTCTCATCGTGTTCTACATCGCGAGACAAAGAAAACAACCCGTAGTAAAATCCACAAAAAAAACATGACCACCCCAATACTCCAATCCCATACATGCATTCCCCGTAGATTAACATTGGAAGTCACTGGGGTCTAATGTAGGGGTAGATAACTCTTGATGGGCCTTCACGTGACCGGACGTGACCTTTGTCCCGGATGTGGCCTGTGACCCGGATGTCACCTGACCGGATGTGACGTCATCCTTGACGTTAATTTGATAAGTAGTATTAGTATAGGGCATATTGGGTCCGATTTAGGGGCAGAAATGTGCGAATCAGGGAAGATAACCAGGAATTGGACCAAGAGAGTTATCGCTCCTAAATCGGACCCAATATGCCCTTTATATACTACTTAGCTCTATTCAAGGAGGTTCCAGACCATTTGAAAATAAACTGTCATTTTCCTTATATTTTGACAAGAGATAGCGCAAACCGTCAACATTCAAAATAAAGAATAAAATTCAGGGGCCGCCAGGCTTATTTTTGCATAATATAGGAATTTATATGGTCTATTATAATGATTTAACCCTACTCGAATATATGGATTAGATAGGAATTCCACGAAAAATGTCCATATTTTCATAGTAATAGCGCATATTTGCTAAGAAGTTAAAATGTCAGTATCTGCTAATATATGACCTAATTCCATTCGTAAAACTGATTATCAAAGTAACGTAAATTGTGAAGTGGTAGAACCAGTAAATTCTAGTAGAAATGAGCTCTGGCTTGAGAGAATGATGTCAAATGAAATATGTTTCTGCCCATTGTCTGCTGATACACATAAGTATTGAATTTACGGGAGTGATTAATACTAATATAAAGGGGTTCTGAGTGCCGAGGACGGGAACATCAATACCAGCGAAGCAAGGCCCTGGCTTGCAAGAATGAGGATAGAGAGGCTGTGTTCCGAAAGAGCATCATTCAAAATAGCTGTGTGCCAAATTTCATGCTTGTAACCGAAAGTGCACAATATAACTGCGCAACTATGATGTATTGTTCGGCAACAGGGTTGTCTAACTCATTAAATACTAAATAGTCATTTCTGTTCCTACGAAGTAGGCTACAGATCGCAAATTGTCCGGTAATGAGTCAGTCAGTCAGTCAGTCAGTCAGTCCATCCGAATCCTTTCGTCGGCAAAATAAGGAGAACCGTTGACATTAGAACCTTGATTTTTGGCATGAACGTGCATTAGGGCATTGTTACCAGCAAGTTCTGAGTTGACCGAATTCTGATTTATAATTAATTTTTTTATTATTTATTGATGGCTCAGCGAGTACACTGTCATGCCCATCGGGAAGCCTTGGCTGTATGTTTCACTGTATACACAGTGGTGGGATATGCCATCCGTAATTGTTTTTATGAAATAGGAAATGCTAATTTTCCATCATTTGTTAGTGCATTTATCTACACTGCTATTACCAGGCAACTTGCCATTCCTAATACACACAATTCAGTATATTGTTATAGATATATGTAAACTGTGGCCTTTAACGTGTATCCTATTTCACATCCAAACATTTCATCACAGACCAAATCATGCAGGCTTCAAATTTAGGTCAAATTGCCACTGATGATGAAATATCCTACATCAACCAATTAAGTCAGCCTGAAGCAATAACCCAGCAGAACATAGAAAGATCTGGTATCATCCTTCAGATTAGCCTGTGAGCAACAATGATAAAATTTACTGAGGGTGAAACAAAGCTGTCCTGCAAGCCACCCAAGGAATTTATCAGCTTGTGTTGGGACATGTTGTTGGTATCATGTAAGTTGTTTAGTAGTTTACTCATTCAAATCTCCATACCATATTGTCTGTTATTCAACAGACAAATTTCTTTACTGGTTTTAATTGTTTAAGTTTTACTGGGTTTCAACTGCTACAGATAGTAACATAGTACTGATACTGGTAGAAATGGGTAGTGTGAATTTAATTATTCCATGTTTAGTACAATTTGTTCACATGAATGGTGGAATGTCTGGACTCTCAAATGAAAGTGTGTTATACATGTATAGCTCAAGCATGTTAGGTTTGAGATAGGCTAAAAATAGGTTGTTCAAGGAGGCTTTGTTTTGCCGCTGTTGTGTGCATTAAGGGTATGGAAACATGATATATGCACCCAGAGCCCTGATCTACAGCTGTATAAAACTCAACATCTGGCATTGACGGCATGTATAAAGGGTCTTAATTTATTTTCTTTGGGTAGAATTTAACTAGATAAAGTAACTTTGATTGTATTTCTTGAATATTGACTATATATCACACTGGGATATAATTTAAACAAAAACATTACATGTGTAATTATGTCTAAATTTTTTTTGTCATTTCAAATTTTGATTCCTTGATTAAGGGATACAGAATCACTGCCACGGAGTGTGTTGGTGTCACAGAATCACTGCCACAGAGTGTGTTGGTGTGTCACAGATCACATCAGCACAGTAACTGGTAAACTATTCATTCAATCCCATCACTTTTAATCTTCAACAAAATATTCAATACTGTTTTAATCGAAAATTTCTGGTGATTTTTGATGAAAATCTCTGGTGATTCTGACTTGGGCTGCATGTGCCCATCTTAATATAGGCAGGATTTCAAATTGGGGCTGGGGGGGATTGCCAAGAGCTCAGTGCCTGTCCTAATCCCTACCTTACTTCGTAGGTCCTGAGACGCATAGTCACACTGCCATGTATTATAAAACCAGTTGCGCATAAAGTCAGTTTTGAGTATTATCAATGAGTCGGTATAGCTAAGACAGTAAGTGCAACTCCGAGGATTGGAGGGTCATTGTTTCCATTCCCACAGAGGGATAAATTATTCTTCATTTCAAAACATATTTCCATATATGCGAATTGCTTAATGCTTAATATTTGAAGTTGAACATCATACCAAATTGTCATTTCTATAAGTTAAACATCCTTATCCTACGAAAGTTGGTGAGTTGTTCTCTTACTTCTGAAACGTAATTGTTGCGTTTGTTTTTATGAAGCAAGATCTATAATTTCATACCAAGTGTTATTCAATGTTAATCATAATGACAATGCGTTACTTGTCCACTTCTTCACCAATTTGTGAATTATCTAGATTGGGTAGATAAAATGATTACTACAAGTAGTGAACTTATTTTTCCACTTACTAAGACAGTCGCCTGTGACTGTATGCAAATTAGCTGAACCACTGACAAGATTGCGGCTCATCTTCCTTGGTATAAATGCAATTCAAGGATCTACACTGCAAAACAATGTTGCAAGTTTAACGTTTTATTTTGAGATGGGTAACATGTGAGATGCTTCATAATGCTACACATTTCACCCTGTTTTCCCATGAAAACATGTCTTATAGACGTAAGAATACAGCTATTTGAGGGTTGTGTTTCACTCTAGTTGCCGTTTCACTATAATGACCCGAATTATAACTGTTTGAAACATCAAAGCCGAAACGCGTGCAACCGAGTCGCAAAGGCGACATGTCTCAAGGAACACAGTATAAAGACGGATAATGCTGTCTGGTGCATGGGAGCACTGACTTCCAAAAATTTATTTATGGTCTTCAGCGATCGTGAATATATCTGTCGGTATTGAGAATAAACAGACCGACCAATTTAATTAAATTACTTGCATCGTAATATATTAAACTCTTCCAGGCCTAGGGTATTTGACATGTTTGAGGCCTGCCAAGGCCTGGGAAGAGGCGCCTCCTCAACACTAAATTTTTTGTACTCCTTGATTCTAAGAGACCCCACAATATATCTTGGGGACGCTCTGCTAGAAAGTGAAAAAATGAAGAAAAAAATCCAATCCTTGAACACTTCACAGTTACGACATGTTCTAAATATGAATTTTTGGTCGATTTTCCGGTCAGATTTCCCCTTTTGTTTATTTGTGCTACGCTTTCCGAAGTAAACTACATAGTATATTAGGGAAGAATTATCTGACGTGAAATAAAATAGTTCATGCAGCACTCTTTCATCCACAAAAAAAATCGAAGAAAAAGGTAAAACACCACTTTTCTGGTACCCCACATGACCGCCACTTTAAATTTACCCATGATCCTTTTCTGGGAGGGGTATGCAAATAGGGACAAACTGTCTCAAATATAATACGCTGTAAAATCACGCATTGTAATCTCCTAATAATTTGTTGCTTTCGGGTGAGGGCATGGTGCTCCTTCTTGTTTGGGAGGGTTAAGAGTAATCTCGTTAAACATTCATACCAACAAAATACACAGCAAAGTTGCTATAAAAAGAGTGACATTGATGGGGCATCAATGCGAGCTCGCGTTGGAAGAAACAACGACTGTGTTCTTTGTGTGACCAAAGCTACATCCATTATTTTAAATGTGTGAAGCGCATCAGGAGATTTTCTGGACAATACGATTGCTCTATATACGATTACAGGCTTGCGCGGGATTCGGCCATTGTGTGACACAAATGACACCAAACCATGCAGGCATCTTCACATTTCAAGTTAAATACTACAGTAATGTTCCGTCATTTACCTTGACCTAATGAATAGAGTAAATTGGTCAAACTAGGAAACGCACGTGATGTCATATAGTCAATCAAGTTAGGAGCTTGCCAACACAGTGCTTTCAAATATGGCAAGTGGTGGTTGTATTGATGAAAATTTCCTTCGAATAGCCAATCAAATTTGAATTTTAAAGAGATCATACATATTGATCACGGAATATTTATAGAGCTATGACATCACCAAACTCGTATTCTGATCAGATATTGTGTTATGTTCAGCCAAGGCAACACGTGTGGTGTTCGACTTGGATATGCGAAGATGAAACCAGGAGGAGAGAGGATATTATTTTTTTATCTTTATGAAAATATTGAATTTTGTTGGTGTGTGAAACAATGCTCCTCCTCCCTCCCTGACTGTGACCACTGTTGCAACAACTCGAAACGAGTCCAGGACTCCGCTATTTTAAAAATCATCTGCGATCCGTATTCCATTCCCCGAAACGGAATGAAATTTCAACGACTCTCGGAGATATTTACCGCGAGCAGATAATAAATCATTTTTAAGTAGCAAGTATGGTCGATATGTGTATGTAATATAGTACCCCTGTTGAGAGCTGCTTCCTGTGTGCTGGATTATGCTGTGTCATGTCAACAGGCCGATATGGCAACTTAAGTAAATTATTATTTTGGTTAATATCTGAATGTGAATGTACCATTTGGTGTGAATCAGTGATCTAGTTCACCAAAACTTGAGCACATTATTGTCATGAACAAGTTCGTTCTCCCTTTCATAGGCCCCAAGCCATATAATAACGACCATAATGGAATGGATGAGTCGTTTATTCGACATGCAGCACAAAAATACACAACTTGGATGAGTCGTTTATTCGACATGCAGCACAAAAATACACAACTTCAATGCTAATACACAACTTCAACGCTATATACATGTTGCTCGATGAAAATACACACTTGAATGCTATGTATACATGTATCTCAATTTACAGTCAATAGAACATCCTACATGTATTCTCGATTTTCATTCAACAGAACACCCTTTGTTCTTCTGGTAAACCCTGCATTAAAAACCAGAAATAAAAACCTGCTAAACAGGCCAAAAAATTCTGGAAAAGCATAAGTATACCGACATCTAATTAGGAAATGAGTCTCTTATACACCCGGTAATCTTGCCGGTATATGACATACCCTTTATCGTGGTATTATTCTGTCACAAAAACGAATATATCTAGCCAGTCTACATATTTGAATTAGGATATTATGTAATGAATACTATTAACGAGTCCCTAAGTGGCATCCATAGCAATTCTACATGAATGCAACTTTTTTGCGCCCAAAAAGAAATGAATTCCTCTTTCAAAAACAATTTTAAATAAAAAATTGTCCTGCTGCTCTGGCGAACGAAAGACCCTAGAATGACCGCTCCTCAAACCCACGCCACCTCGTGGCGAGAGAGACCGCCCCTTGACACGCCCCTTAGAGAGAGCGCCCTCTGGCGCCAATTTCCACGAACATCAATGTGTGGCCTCCACGCTGTGCCGGCACAAATTACATGTTCGTTCTCCCTTTCATAGGCCCCAAGCCATATAATAACGACCATAATGGAATGGATGAGTCGTTTATTCGACATGCAGCACAAAAATACACAACTTCAATGCTAGACAAAAAGAGCGGGCGAAAATGGAAATTAAAGACCCAACTTTTTGGTGACCTCAAGGCGTTCCTGTCAACTGTTCTCCAAGTACATATCTTTGGCAGCATCGGTTTTCCATCGACCGTGCCCCTGTTACCCCTTTTGATGCCCCCCTTGATGCGCCACCAGATCGTAGCGAATGTAAACCAAAATTACCATTCCCTACTGTGCGAAGTTTGCCTACAATATTCTCTTTGCATGCAGTGTAGCTAAGTGCCTTGTTTTTCCCAACTAAACCCTGTCTGTCTCTTGATTTAAATATTGGTCTAAACAGATAAACATTAGAGTCCAGTTGTATTTGTGCTAATTCACAATATTTCTCTAACCAGCGAACAGGACAGGTCAGCTTCCCCGAGCGTGAAATAACTACTTCACTGCCTTTTCGTAATTGGTCCGTTTTACTTTTTGGAATGTTAATACGAACATGATCATAGGCAATAAACAGTTCACTGCATTTTATCTGAGAAAGCTCATTGAACCTTAAGAAACCACTGAACCCCAACAGCATCATGCATATGTCCCTAACATGAGTCAAGTCCTTGCTGTCGTTATACAGCATGCACAGTTCCTGTAAGTGAGTAAGTGTCACAACATCCTTTTTGTGAGAAATCGGTCTGGACAGACACCTCTTCGCCGATTCAAACAAGTTCTTCACGAATGAATGATCAGTGGGAGATGGCTCATTTGCCATGTCGTGAAACCATTTGATCCCGTAAAATATGGCCTGCACACTGTTAAGTCCTACTTGTTCGTCTATCAGTTTGCATAAAAAGAAAGAAAACTGCAGCGGATCTGCTGGTAATGAAACAAAATCCTTTGAACACGCGAAGCTAGCCCACTTTCGAAAAGCCATATCGTATGCCCTTCCAGTGAGTAAAGCTCTAGATGACCTGGATAAACACGGCATCTTCTGAAACAAGGCTCCTAGTTCTCCATCCTGCTGGCTGATCCCTTCTAACTCTCTCCATGTCTTGGAAGACTGTATCACTGAGACTGAAAGAAATAAGAATAAGGAACTGTTGTAAACAAACTGTATATCGGACATGTCTAAATTAATAATTTCCCAAACTGTATCAACCGTCATCTTGAGTCATTCTGCTGACTGTAGGTCCACGTAAAACCGTCCAATAGTAAATACCTTCCATTGAAATGTGGGCGTATCCAATGCCCGTAGTTTGAACTAAAACTTCTCAAGCTCCAAGCTTGATTGCACTTTGGCTGAGATACTGTATCTCATCTTCTCCATGTACGTCTACCATGAACCTATTTTACAAGCTGTACACTTCAGATTACTGAGAGAGGCAGTACAAAAATACTTGGACTGTAAAACTGCTCTTTCTCCTGCGTGATGCTCTATTCTTAGTGCTATCATCTTAAATGCAAGTTGTCTACCATTGAATAAATTATTCTTACATTTCCCTTTTCTTATTAGTCCACTGACATTCGGCAGGATAAACCAATCCCTAACTGCTGTGAACAGATGCACCCCATCTGGTGCTAGCTTCACCCAGTAGGCTGCAGATCTCCATAAAGGAACGATCAATGTACCTTACCCTGGCATTCCCTCAGATGTTCCAATGTCTGACCGACTAACCTTGGTGGTGGTAAAAGCCAATTGTTCTCCCCTTTTCCCCAGTGAAAAGTAAAAGCATCCACACCCTCTGTGTTTGGGCACCAATATTTTGAGTTGAATCTATCACACACCGAGTTGTAATCTGTGGCAAATCTATCCACGGTATGTGGACCCCAAATGCCGTCTAAATACTGCACTATTTCGGAGTTTAACCCCCAATCTTCGTTGTCTATAATCCTACTGTATGCATCTGCCTTCTGATTTTCTTCCCTTGGGACCCACTCCACCTGCAAGGCTATGTCCTTTTCACGACAAAAATTATATACTTCTATTGCCAGTAATTGTAATTCTAGCTTTACACTTCCCTTCTCCAATATTCTACAAACATTTGTGTTATCCGTGAACCATTTCACTCTTTGTTTCGAAATGAAACTGCTCAGCCCAACTAGTGCTAAGGAAACTGCCTTCAACTCTCTCCATGTTGAACTTTCCATGGAGTCTTCTGGAGACCAATGACCCTGTGCAATTGTATTGCCCTGCTCTCCGTCCTGTACTAAATATGCACCATAGCCAATGTTTGACGCATCTGAATAAATTATCTGTGTTGCTTTCGAGGAGTGCGACCATCCGACCCCATTGAGATTTTGGATGTTAGCGGTCCAGAAATTTAGTTCTTCTATTGCCTCGGCTGAAAGAAACAAAGGACAATCCCAAAACTGCTTAGTCTCAATGCAGTAAAGTAAAAAACGCGACTTCAACTGCACCTGCTTGCCTATACCATGTGACATAGATATCAACTGGCCAGTAATGTCGGCAATTTTCCTGGCGGTTGTGAATCCTAGCATGCGATTCTCACTAAGTACATTATGAACAGTATGTAAGAATTTGTTGACCCTTTTTTCAGTCACAAATATTTTTCCCTGTCCAAGGTCTATCTTGTGTCCCAGCCAGGTCTGTATCTGTGCTGGTTCCCAGACACATTTATGCTCACTGCTAATGAAACCAAGATCCGCCAAGTCCTTTTTGACGACTTTACTCTCCAACAAAGCCTGTTGTTCATTTTTTGCTCCTACTATGCCATCATCTATGAAAGTAATAGCCCTAATGCCCTTTCCTCGCCAATGCGCGACCATTGGCCTGGTTAGCTTGGTGAACACAAATGGTCCAGACGATATACCGAAAGGTAAAACGTTATAAACATAGTATTTGACCTCACCCTCGAGGTCCCAGCAAAAACCCAAGTAGTAGTAAAAGTGCAAATTGGTTCTTATTTATGCAAATGAGATGACGTCATCGATGACGTCACGTTGTCATGGCGACGAGCCCTTTCCCACCTCCACCACAGAAGAGTTCCAATCTAGGGGGAGGTAACTCTGGGTCACTATAGTTCCGGCAAAGGGCCCCTGGGCATGTATTCATCCGCGGTGATGCGGTTTTGGCGGTGATTCGGTCTCGGGAAAAAGCTTCCGCGGAGAAAAAGTAGTCCCTAGATGAAATGGTCCGATTGGGTCGAGTGAAGTATCAAAGTGAAGCTTAGGTGAGGGGGCATCTAATGGGCTGAGTGTGGGGTTGAAATAGCGGCCTTCTGCGCATGCGCGGTGGCCGAAGGGTATGGAAATAGCCGTTTTGAGATGTAGGGGAGCCCCTAGTGGACCGATGGGGTCGAGTGAGGTATCAAAGTGAAGCTTAGGTGAGGGGGCATCTAATGGGCTGGGGGTGGGGTTGAAATAGCGGCATTGTGCGCATGCGCGGTGGCCGAAGGGTATGGAAATAGCCGTTTTGGAGCTAGGGGAGCCCCTAATGGTCGAATGGGTCGAGTGAGGTATCAAAGTGAAGCCTAGGTGAAGGGGTATTTGCTGGCTGGGTGGGTGCATGTAAAATTTTTCCTGAAAAAAAAAAAATACGGAACACGGACTTTATCGAAAAACCTGGGAAAATGCCTATATGGGGTATGAGGGGTATATAGGTCGCCGGGCTTAACGGGGCTTGTCTATCAATAGAGTTATCTCCCCCTAGTTCCAGGGTGGGTGTATGTAAAAATTTTCTGAAAAAATACGGAATACGGACTTTATCCTAAATTACGGGAAAATGCCTATATGGGGTATGGGAGGTATAGCACCATCCTGGGAAACGTACTTCTATACATTTGCGGTAGGGTTGTGGGTCTCGTTTTACTCGTCTCGTCATTTAGAACATGATAGGAAGTGTCCCCGTGCGAATCGGTGAAATTTTTGAAAAAAGTCACCGAGCCTCATATAGTCCCATACTGAGGGTATAGGATCAATGTTTGTCCCCCTGGGAAACGTACTTCTATACATTTGCGGTAGGGTTGTGGGGTCTCGTTTTACTCGTCTCGTCATTTAGAACATGATAGGAAGTGTCCCCGTGCGAATCGGTGAAATTTTTGAAAAAGTACCATATAGCCCCATATAGACATATATATATAAATATATATTCCCATACTGGGGTATAGGTTCAATGTTTATCCCCCTGGGAAACGTACTTCTATACATTTGCGGTAGGGTTGTGGGGTCTCGTTTTACTCGTCTCGTCATTTAGAACACGATAGGAAGTGTCCCCGTGCGAATCGGTGAAATTTTTGAAAAAAGTCACCGAGGCCTGGGTAGGCCCATAGGCCTATACTGCATGGCTATGGGTGTATAGGGCCATACGGGGTGGACATGTTGGAGTCTAGGTGAGTCCCTAATGGTCCAATGGGGTCGAGTGAGGTCTTATTTTCAAGCTCTCGTGGAGGAGCACTTGACTACACTATTGGTTCGTCCGTGTTCAATAGTCTGCGCATGCGCAGTCTGGCCGTAGTATAGAAAACAGGCATTTTAGGTGCTATGTAGGGGTGTGTTTGGGTTAGAGATGAGCTAATCACGGTTCGAATGGGTCGTGTGAGGTGTCAAAGTGAAGCTCTCGAGGTGTACATTCCGAGTTGAGGCATGTCCGAAGCATCTGTGACGTCATTGTTGACGTCATCAGTAGGAGTAGTAGCGAAAGTGGACATTTTGGGGCAGTGAAGGAAGGTATTTGGGGTCGAGATGGGCTATTCACGGTTCGAATGCGTCCTGGAAGGTGTCATCTTGTAGTTCTCGGCGTGCAGACCTCGATTTCAGGGCTGTCCGCGTCATCTGTGACGTCATTGGTGACGTCATCAGTACGAGTAGTAGCGAAAGTGGGCATTTTCGGGCAGTACATGAAGGTATTTGGGATCGAGATGGGCTATTCACGGTTCGAATGCGTCCTCGAAGGTGTCATCTTGTAGTTCTCGGGGTGTACATTCCGATTTGAGGGATGTTTGCGTCATCTGTGACGTCATCGGTGACGTCATCGGTACGAGTAGTAGCGAAAGTGGCCATTTTCGGGCAGTACATGAAGGTATTTGGGATCGAGATGGTGCGGTAGGAATATCATTCTGCGCAGAGCTCTCAGCCAATCAGAAGCGAGTATTTTGACCCGGTGCATTATGGGCCATATCCAAGATGGCGGCACGTATGTTCAAGATGGCGGCACATCCGGTGTCGAAAACTGGCCATTCCGTCGGGATGTGGTCACCTAGTGTCGAAAACTGGTCCTTGTATTGGTCCTGCTAGACGTTTTGACGCCATGATATAGACCGGAGAGAGAGAGAAAACAACAACAACAACAAGGATGACACATGAGGGAACAACAACAACAACAAGTTTTTTTTCATATAGTTTATTTTCCCCTCCATCATAACATACCCACGCTGGGGGAGCCGCGTTGGGTATGTTTACAATTCAAGAAAGACTCTTGTCCAATCAGAGACCGCCATTTGCATCTGTCCTATTCGTTCCTGTCCGTTAGATGTATTCTTCTCCAATCAGAAGTCGCCATTTCAGAGAGTTCCTTCTTCGGTCATGTTCATTCTGAACCGTTTATTCTAATCATCGTCGGCCAGGCCTGGATATTCTTCGGGCAGCATGTCCTGAAACAGTTGTTTGCGCATTCTGATCGCATTTTGCAGGGCCTCGGTGGGTGGTAAACCCATATCCTCTTCCAAGTGACGCTTGGTCTTCATGATGGACCTGTGCGTGGGGTCCCCTTTCATTTCAAGCGGTAGTAAGGTATACTGTTCATAGATCGCCATGGCTGTTTTCCTGATGCGGGGGCGCATTTGGGTGTACGTCTGTTGTAAATTATCCTCTCCGGCGTCCTCGATCGCTTCAGCGTGAGTATTGATAGCTGCTGTCACAATACGATCCCAGAAGGTAGGTTCTGCCTCACTTTCCTGGGATGAAGGCTGATTCTCTGAGGTAAAGCTCTCCATATCAGTAGATAGACTGTCAGCCATCTTGGATTCGGTATCAGTCGATGCACTCTCATCAATCTCTGTATCAGTAGCTGCCTCAACGGGCTCCTCGGCGTCTTCAGTCCCATGTATATTTTTCTGGTGTCGCATCATATCGTAATGTCTGGTGAACGTGCGTTCACACTCAGAACAAGTATAAGCCATGTTGACGGTTGAACGTCGACTGTGCGTGTTTTGGGAATACGCTCGCTTTTATAGACAGTAACGGCCATCAACGCTTAGCTCAACGCTTCAACGCCCTGGTGAATTAGCTCAGAAGCTCTGATTTCATGGAATTGACACCAATTCATCGAAATGCAGTGACGCTCGTCAACGCCCGTCGTTGCGCCTTAACGCTCGTCTCAACGCTTTAACACACTTTCTTAATGCTTTAACGTTGTTTAATGATGCGTTCGAACAAATGTTTCTTTTGTGCTATTGCTCTGACATACGCCGCTTTCCAGTTCATGCCCGAGGTTTTCAACATCGACGCTGTTCTTTCAATTTCCATATGGACTGGGTCCTTATCCAACAATTTCATATGGGTCAGTAAGTCGACATACTGCTGACGTAAAGCCCGTCGTAGTCTGGGTGCCAATCTGTTATGGGCTAAAATTGCAGCTTCCTCTTTCGAATACCCTTTGCATTGAAACTTGTTTCCTGTGGCCTCCAAAATCTCGCCCATCTCGGCGTCCATACTTTCTTTGAACAAATCCTTCCATAGCCTCGAGTTCACGTTATGTTCTTCAACCTCGTGTTGGGCCTTCACGGTTGGGTGATATTCCGGGACTGATGGTATGAAGCGGACCCGCTGTATGGGGGTGGGCTGCTGCTGCTGCTCTGCCACGAGTGGACTCGGTGCATGGTGTAGGGGTATATGCCGTTGTGGTGATTCCTCGCCGGGTAACAGGTGGGTCGTCAGCCGACGATCTTCGGGGGTATGGGCTTTTAAATCTACGAACAGGTAGCCGTACGGACGAATTGTCGCTTCTTGAAACGCCCGCATAAAATGGTCAATGTTCTGA
>JAVTVY010004155.1:0-40704 GCA_036873755.1 Hanleya hanleyi | reverse complement strand
ATGACTCATGAGGGAACAACCACAACAACAAGGGGTTTTTTTCATATAGTTTATTTTCCCCTCCATCATAACATACCCACGCTGGGGGAGCCGCGTTGGGTATGTTTACAATTCAAGAAAGACTCTTGTCCAATCAGAGACCGCCATTTACATCTGTCCTATTCGTTCCTGTCCGTTAGATGTATTCTTGTCCAATCAGAAGTCGCCATTTCAGAGAGTTCCTTCTTCGGTCATGTTCATTCTGAACCGTTTATTCTAATCATCGTCGGACAGGCCTGGATATTCTTCAGGCAGCATGTCCTGAAACAGTTGTTTGCGCATTCTGATCGCATTTTCCAGGGCCTCTGTGGATGGTAGCCCCATAGCCTCTTCCAAGTGACGCTTGGTCTTCATGATGGACCTGTGCGTGGGGTCGCCTTTCATTTCAAGCGGTAGTAAGGTATACTGTTCATAGATCGCCATGGCTGTTTTCCTGATGCGGGAGCGCATTTGAGTGTACGTCTGTTGTAAATTATCCTCTCCGGCGTCCTCGATCGCTTCAGCGTGAGTATTGATAGCTGCTGTCACAATACGATCCCAGAAGGTAGGCTCTGCCTCACTTTCCTGGGATGTAGGCTGACTCTCTGAGGTCAAGCTCTCCATATCAGTAGATATACTGTCAGCAATCTTGGATTCGGTATCAGTCGATGCACTCTCATCAATCTCTGTATCAGTATCTGCCTCAACGGGCTCCTCGGCGTCTTCAATCCCATGTATATTTTTCTGGTGTCGCATCATATCGTAATGTCTGGTGAACGTGCGTTCACACTCAGAACAAGTATAAGCCATGTTGACGGTTGAACGTCGACTGTGCGTGTTTTGGGAATACGCTCGCTTTTATAGACAGTAACGGTCATCGACGCTTAGCTCAACGCTTCAACGCCCTGGTGAATTAGCTCAGAAGCTCTGATTTCATGGAATTGACATCAATTCATCGAAATGCAGTGACGCCCGTCAACGCTCGTCGTTACGCCTTAACGCTCGTCTCAACGCTTTAACACACTTTCTTAACGCTTTAACGACGTTTAATGATGCGTTCGAACAAATGTTTCTTTTGTGCTATTGCTCTGACACACGCCGCTTTCCAGTTCATGCCCGAGGTTTTCAACATCGACGCTGTTCTTTCAATTTCCATATGGACTGGATCCTTATCCAACAATTTCATATGGGTCAGTAAGTCGACATACTGCTGACGTAAAGCCCGTCGTAGTGTGGGTGCCAATCTGTTATGGGCTAAAATTGCAGCTTCCTCTTTCGAATACCCTTTGCGTTGAAACTTGTTTCCTGTGGCCTCCAAAATCTCGCCCATCTCGGCGTCCATACTTTCTTTGAACAAATCCTTCCATAGCCTCGAGTTCACATTCTGTTCTTCAACCTCGGGTTGGGCCTTCACGGTTGGGTGATATTCCGGGACTGGTGATATGAAGAAGGCCCGCTGTACGGGGGTGGGTTGCTGCTTCACCAAATGTGGACTCGGTGGATGGTGTAGGGGCTGTGGTGATTCCTCGCCGGGTAGCAGGTGGGTCGTCAGCCGGCGATCTTCGGGGGTATGGGCTTTTAAATCTACGAACAGGTGGCCGTACGGACGACTTGTCGCTTCTTGAAACGCCTGCATGAAATGGTCGATGTTCTGAGGATAAATTCGACTACCAAACACACGAATTTGTGCTCTGTCGATGGGTTTGGAGAACAACACAAAGTATTGGCAGTTCAAGGCAATATCTCTGGACGCCTTCCCTTGAGGAAAGAGATTCTGGGTCAAATAGATGATGGACAGATTGCGATGATGGGACCCTTTGGTGAATAGGTCGGCGATTTTCGAATTGTCCTTGGCCGCACTCATCAGATCATCTAGCACTACCACGTTGGTCTACTCGGGGTCAAAGTAATACGGTTCGTCTATGTCATGAGGAATCCCTGGGACGAAACTCACATTCTGTAATCGCGTAGTTTCGTAGGCGGGCTGCCATTGACTATAACACCAAACAACACGTGTCGGAGCTGGGGTTGCCACACCTTCCTCTAAGAACTTCATTACCCAGGACGTCTTTCCACATGCCATAGGGCCGCTCACCGTCATCGTGTAGCGATGCTCTACTGCACTTGCTGGACCTATAGCGGACTCGGTGGTGTCTCTTGGTTGTGTTTGCCTTGAATGTGCCTGAGCATACTATCGCGACGAGAGAAGGTTCTCTGACAGAACGTACACGTACACGACATGTTGATCTGTCGACCAATACATAAGGACCGATGAGGGACACATGTTCATTCTTATATGTACAGACACCACCACCACACACTACCACACACACACACACACACACACACACACACGAGAGAAGGTTCTCTGACAGAACGTACACGTACACGACATGTTGATCTGTCGACCAATACATAAGGACTGATGAGGGACACATGTTCATTCTTATATGTACAGACACCACCACCACCACCACCACCGCCACCACCGGGCGTTGACGGGCGTCAACGCCCGGTGGTGGTGGTGGTGGTGGTGGGAACTTCCGTGTGGCAGAGCTCTTGGATCTGCGGTGGAAACCTTTACACCGCGCGCGCCGGGTCAAAGGTCAGTTCCGGTCACGTGAACGGAAGCGGAAGTGACCTCACAGAGGTCGTATGCAAATGTCACTTCCGAGATCTGAGCTCCACAGGCTTTGAGCTCCAAGAGCTCCGATCCAAGAGCTCTGCCACACGGAAGTTCCCACCACCACCACCACCGGGCGTTGACGCCCGTCAACGCCCGGTGGTGGCGGTGGTGGTGGTGGTGGTGGTGGTGTGTGTGTGTGTGTGTGTGTGTGTGTGTGTGTGTGTGTAGTGTGTGGTGGTGGTGTCTGTACATATAAGAATGAACATGTGTCCCTCATCAGTCCTTATGTATTGGTCGACAGATCAACATGTCGTGTACGTGTACGTTCTGTCAGAGAACCTTCTCTCGTCGCGATAGTATGATCAGGCACATTCAAGGCAAACACAACCAAGAGACACCACCGAGTCCCGCTATAGGTCCAGCAAGTGCAGTAGAGCATCCCTACACGATGACGGTGAGCGGCCCTACGGCATGTGGAAAGACGTCCTGGGTAATGAAGTTCTTAGAGGAAGGTGTGGCAACCCAGCTCCGACACGTGTTGTTTGGTGTTATAGCCAATGGCAGCCCGCCTACGAAACTACGCGATTACAGAATGTGAGTTTCGTCCCAGGGATTCCTCATGACATAGACGAACCGTATTACTTTGACCCCGAGCAGACCAACGTGGTAGTGCTAGATGATCTGATGAGTGCGGCCAAGGACAATTCGAAAATCGCCGACCTATTCACCAAAGGGTCCCATCATCGCAATCTGTCCGTCATCTATTTGACCCAGAATCTCTTTCCTCAAGGGAAGGCGTCCAGAGATATTGCCTTGAACTGCCAATACTTTGTGTTGTTCTCCAACCCCATCGACAGAGCACAAATTCGTGTGTTTGGTAGTCGAATTTATCCTGAGAACATCGCCCATTTCATGCAGGCGTTTCAAGAAGCGACAAGTCGTCCGTACGGCTACTTGTTCGTAGATTTAAAAGCCCATACCCCCGAAGATGGCCGGCTGACGACCCACCTGCTACCCGGCGAGGAATCACCACAGCCCCTACACCATCCACCGAGTCCACATTTGGTGAAGCAGCAACCCACCCCCGTACAGCGGGCCTTCTTCATATCACCAGTCCCGGAATATCACCCAACCGTGAAGGCCCAACCCGAGGTTGAAGAACATAATGTGAACTCGAGGCTATGGAAGGATTTGTTCAAAGAAAGTATGGACGCCGAGATGGGCGAGATTTTGGAGGCCACAGGAAACAAGTTTCAACGCAAAGGGTATTCGAAAGAGGAAGCTGCAATTTTAGCCCATAACAGATTGGCACCCACACTACGACGGGCTTTACGTCAGCAGTATGTCGACTTACTGACCCATATGAAATTGTTGGATAAGGATCCAGTCCATATGGAAATTGAAAGAACAGCGTCGATGTTGAAAACCTCGGGCATGAACTGGAAAGCGGCGTATGTCAGAGCAATAGCACAAAAGAAACATTTGTTCGAACGCATCATTAAACGTCGTTAAAGCGTTAAGAAAGTGTGTTAAAGCGTTGAGACGAGCGTTAAGGCGTAACGACGGGCGTTGACGGGCGTCACTGCATTTCGATGAATTGATGTCAATTCCATGAAATCAGAGCTTCTGAGCTAATTCACCAGGGCGTTGAAGCGTTGAGCTAAGCGTTGATGACCGTTACTGTCTATAAAAGCGAGCGTATTCCCAAAACACGCACAGTCGACGTTCAACCGTCAACATGGCTTATACTTGTTCTGAGTGTGAACGCACGTTCACCAGACATTACGATATGATGCGACACGAGAAAAATATACATGGGATTGAAGACGCCGAGGAGCCCGTTGAGGCAGATACTGATACAGAGATTGATGAGAGTGCATCGACTGATACCGAATCCAAGATTGCTGACAGTATATCTACTGATATGGAGAGCTTGACCTCAGAGAGTCAGCCTACATCCCAGGAAAGTGAGGCAGAACCTACCTTCTGGGATCGTATTGTGACAGCAGCTATCAATACTCACGCTGAAGCGATCGAGGACGCCGGAGAGGATAATTTACAACAGACGTACACCCAAATGCGCTCCCGCATCAGGAAAACAGCCATGGCGATCTATGAACAGTATACCTTACTACCGCTTGAAATGAAAGGCGACCCCACGCACAGGTCCATCATGAAGACCAAGCGTCACTTGGAAGAGGCTATGGGGTTACCATCCACAGAGGCCCTGGAAAATGCGATCAGAATGCGCAAACAACTGTTTCAGGACATGCTGCCCGAAGAATATCCAGGCCTGTCCGACGATGATTAGAATAAACGGTTCAGAATGAACATGACCGAAGAAGGAACTCTCTGAAATGGCGACTTCTGATTGGACAAGAATACATCTAACGGACAGGAACGAATAGGACAGATGTAAATGGCGGTCTCTGATTGGACAAGAGTCTTTCTTGAATTGTAAACATACCCAACGCGGCTCCCCCAGCGTGGGTATGTTATGATGGAGGGGAAAATAAACTATATGAAAAAAAAACTTGTTGTTGTTGTTGTTCCCTCATGTGTCATCCTTGTTGTTGTTGTTTTCTCTCTCCGGTCTATATCATGGCGTCAAGGCGCTAGCGGGACCCATAAAGGCTCCAGTTTTCGACACTAGGTGACCACATCCCGCAGAAATGGCCAGTTTTCGACACCGCATGTGCCGCCATCTTGAACATACGTGCCGCCATCTTGGATATGGCCCATAATGCACCGGGTCAAAATACTCGCTTCTGATTGGCTGAGAGCTCTGTGACAGATTTGAAATACTCGCTTCTGATTGGACGAGAGCTCCGCATTGCGTCTGCGCATGCGCAGAATGATATTCCTACCGCACACCCAACCCATCAGATGCCCCTTCACGAATGCTTCACTTTGATACCTCACTCGACCCCATTGGACCATTAGAGGCTCCCCTAGCTCCAAAACGGCTAGTTTCATATCCTTTGACCACCGCGCATGCGCAGAATGCCGATATTCCAACCCCACACCCAGCCCATTAGATGCCCCTTCACGAATGCTTCACTTTGATACCTCACTCGATCCCATTGGACCATTTGTGGCTCCCCTAGCTCCAACACGGCTATTCCATACCCTTCGGCCACCGCGCATGCGCAGAATGCCGATACTTCAACCCCACACCCAGCCCATCAGAGGCTCCCTCACCTAGGCTTCACTTTAATACCTCACTCGATCCCATTGGACCATCAGGGGCTCCCCTAGCTCCAACACGGCTATTTCCATACCCTTGGGCCACCGCGCATGCGCAGAATGACGACTATGTCAACCCACTAGTCAGTCAGATGCCCCTTCACATAAGCTTCACTTTGATACCTCACTCGATCCCATTGGACCATTATTGGCTTCGCTAGCTCCAAAACGGCTATTTCCATACCCTTGGGCCACCGCGCATGCGCAGAATGGTGACAACGGCCGAGCCACTAGTCCAGTCAGATGCCCCTTCACCTAGGCTTTACTTTGATACCTCATACGACCCCATTGGACCATTTGTGGCTCCCCTAGCTCCCAACACGGCTATTTCCATACCCTTGGGCCACCGCGCATGCGCAGAATGACGCTAGTTCAACCCCACTAGTCCAGTCAGATGCCCCTTCACGAAGGCTTCACTTTGATACCTCATATGACCCCACTGGACCATTAGTGGCTCCCCTAGCTCCCAACACGGCTATTTCCATACCCTTGGGCCACCGCGCATGCGCAGAATGGTGACAACGCCCAAGCCGCTAGTCCAGTCAGATGCCCCTTCACCTAAGCTTCACTTTGATACCTCACTCGATCCCATTGGATCATTATTGGCTCCCCTAGCTCCAACACGGCTATTTCCATACCCTTCGGCCACCGCGCATGCGCAGAATGCCGATACTGCAACCCCACACCCAGCCCATCAGATGCCCCTCCACCTAAGCTTCACTTTAATACCTCACTCGATCCCATTGGACCATCAGGGGCTCCCCTAGCTCCAACACGGCTATTTCCATATCCTTAGGCCACACGAGTTGTCTCCCTTGCGTCAATGTGTGCAGATGGCGCTACTGTCGACGCCGTGATATGGAAAGGGCATCCCCACACCATCCTGGAGCCGCCATTTTGTTTGTTGTTTTCTTGCGGAGATACACGGGACAATAAACGCTCGACCCTAGGGTGGTACAGATGCTAGACTGATCCTATTAACATGGTACAACACCTATAGATTATGTTTATTATTATTATATGGCTTAGAGGGGTTTTTGAGGGTAATGTGAGGGTGTTTTCTCCCCGTGACGTCCCCACCGCCTCGTTTGCTCCCTTGCGCCGTCTAAAAACACCGCCATTTTACAAGTAATTAATTAAAATTAATTAATTAATTAATTAATTAATTTATTTGAAATACTAGTACCCATCCTCCGTATGGCAGAACTGTACAACCCAGAACAAGTCTAGACATGCCTTGATCACGTGATCGTCATTGGGAAACCCCCACTGGGGAATCCCCTCCCGTGACCTCCAAGTTCTTCCACAATCCTCCACCGGGGGGAACAAAAAAGTAGGTCAATAGGGTCTGTAATCACGTAACACTACTACTCATGCTGCCCTAAACTGGAGGGCCCTATTTTAAGCTCACAGAACCTCATTGGATTTCATATAAGTATATTAAATCTAAGCCACCAAAATATTCGATTACTCTAATGCTGTCAAGGTGTTTGAGTGGAACTTATGCACGCCTGGAGGCTATAGTTGTGATTTTGAATCATCGAACTTTATATTTACACCTTGCAAGCATAGTGTGTCTGGTGACCTCGATATAGTGAGTGACGAGGACCTAAAAAGACTCCAGACGAAGAGAAAAATAAACCTGAAGGCAGGCCAGAAGATAGTCCTGATTGCACTGGAAGAGTACGTTACTGGTTGGTCACAGAGAGAAAAAGTTGAACCTATAGTACTTGCTGACTGGCTGGACCTCACCAAGAACAAGATCGTTAAAACAATCCGCCATGTTGACAGTCGTACCTTCCCAAAACAAAACAAGTACTGAGAAACCTCAGTTCGCAAGAAGCTCTGGCAAGAGTAAATTCGTCATAATCCCAGCAGACAAATATTACTATTACTAGGTACTAGTCAAGGAATTGAGCATAAAGCACACCATCGCCGAATACGTCAACTTACTCCCAAATAGCATTTACTCTGGAGGATTTATTTAACAACCACAAAACGTTTCTCAAGGAAAGAGCTATTTCCCCTTATATGTGTTTTCCCTTCCCTTATATGTTTTGTAATTTGTATTCCAAACACCCATAACGATATACCGAAAGTGTACTGGACTCTCAAAATGCATAAATCAACATACAAAGCTAGATTCATAGCTGGTGCTAGAAACTGCACCACTAAGCTTCTTTCAAATCTGTTGACGAGGGCCCTTCAGAAGGTAAAAGCATTTTGGGAAAGGTATTACAAAACTATTTCTATAAGAACTCTGGCATTGAATGCATGTGGATATTGAGAAACTCAAAATATCTTACGGAAGAACTTGACGGTAAAAATCACATACCGTACAGACATTTATCTACATGAGTTTTCTCGACTCTCTATACTACAATCCTTCATCAGGACTTTATTGACCGTCTTAATTCATTAATAGTATCGGTGTTCAAGAAAACTGATCGTCAATATATTAATGTCAGAAGCCATAAAGCATTCTTTAGCTCTACTACATACAAGGGATATCATTCATGAGATGTTTCTTTGTTTACAGAGTTGCTCGAATTTCTCATTAATAATATCTATGTGAAATTTGGCAATATAATATATCAACAGCTTATACGTATTCCAATGGGTACTAAGTGTGTACCACTTTTGGCTGACATGTATATGTTCTCTTATGAATACGACTATATGCAGAAGCTTTCAAAAACAGATTATTTCAAGGCCCTTTTCTTCTCATTCACCAAACTCTAAAAAGATAAATATAGATAATTAGTATATAAATGGAGCAGTGGAGGTTATATATCCGCCTTCACTGGATTTGAAGAAAACTACAGATGGCTCTAGTGGTACATCTCATTTAGACCTGTGTCTCTATAAAAAATGAAGCGAGCCTTCTCATATCTTGTCGACTTTACGACAAAAGAGATGTTTACAATTTCGACATTGTAAACTATCCCTATCTGGACAGTAATATACCAGAGGGACCTGCATATGGCATATACATATCTCGCCTAGTAGCATTTGCTAGATCTCGTGTTAAATGTGACGATTTCAATCAACGTCACAAAACAGTATTGCAGAAACTTGTAAAACAGGGCTGTATCATCAAGCGCCTCCACTCGGAGTTTCTCAAATTTTGCGATACATATCGCATGCTGATAGCAAAATACGAGCGCAGCGTGCAAGATCTATGGCGATTTCGTAACTTGTGTCTAATTCCGCTTTACCCGGGGCAAGGGTCCGTATGAACCTATGTATTCCAATATCCTCATCGTGTTCATATGAACAGTTACAATCAAAGCGGACTGAGATACATCCTACTCTAGATAACGACTTCACAACCTATATCATATGGATTAAGAAAACAGACCAGCGATACGGATTCGATATTTTTGAAACATCATAATGTCTTGCTGGCATCATTGAAAAGTGTTGACCGCTTCTGTCTTGCAGGAAATTAGCCTAGTTTAATGTATACTATGATTTATCCTTTTAATTTGGTGCTAAGGTCTTCTTCGTCTGCATTATGAACCATAATAGGAGAGCTCTGACTGGCACAAATTAAAATCTCTTAGCTGTCACATGCAATGAACTAATCGCGTACTTTTCCCCCCTTCGACGCATTCCTCCCACCTCTGGTCATGGTAATATATGCTCCGTACGTACGCTATGTGGTGCTTTCTTAATCCATTATTTAGTCAACCTTCTCATTAGAATATTACGCAGGTATGAACTCTTTTTACCTCTGTAATTTCTACCTTTATTGGATAGAATTTGGTTTTGGGTTAATCAAATCATCGGATCTACGATACTGAGCCAGGCACAGTCATTCTCGTTCAACAGCGACAGTGCTCTGAAAACCACTGTTGGCAGCTTGTGATTGCATCCTATTATAAGAAGTGGGCATTAGCACATACGAATGAGTGAGTGAATGAGTGAATGGGTATGGTTTTAACGTTACTTAACGTTACGGTCATATCACGACGACCCTGTCAGATTATCTTGACACCGAATCAACCTCTCATTGGTCACCTTCCGTCCCATTTTAAAACTTATTGGTGTGACTCTGCCTGGGATCCCCAAACGTATAGTACCAGAAGTTCATGAAAACTGGACTTCTGATAGTACTGAATGAAGTATATTTGCACACAGCTCATTCAAATTTTGTTCCCCTTGGGCTGTCATCGAGAGAACTGCACTCGTCCCGAATAGTGATAGTCTATTAATAGTGAAGTATAAAGGTTCCAATAATAATCTCCACCGACATTCCCTCAGTAGTAGCATGAAACACGGAAAACTGAAGCAATGTTATTCCTATTTTGTATGATAACCAGGCAGAACGCTAAGGTACAAAGGTAACGTAATGTAATCTATGGAACCTGAGTACAACCCAGCAAGGTACACTCCTGTCATTTGGTCTGTAATAGAATTCTGCTATATTTCAGTTAAATATTTCACCTTTTCAGATTAACAATGCTGGGTATTGTATACCTGGAGGCATTGAGCAGAGCCTGGAACAGTTTGATTCGCTAATGGATCTCAACGTGAAATCTGTGTATGCGCTCACACAACTGGCCGTACCTCATCTCATCAAAACTAGAGGTGACAACTGTTTGATGAGATCATTGTGTAGATTTTGTCACTTTCCGCTCCCTGTTCACAAGTTGTTTTTTTGCCCTCAATCTCGGACGGAAAAAACCCGAGAGCTGATACTCTGTGACCTTCTAGCTAATCATGTTGGGGTCATTTTGAGCCTACTTGCATGATCTCCCGAGCAGAGGATCATGGGTAAATTCAAAATGGAAGCCATGTGGGGTACCCGAATAGTGACATTTTTATCATATTACTTCAAAATTCTTGTATTTTGGTTAAAAAATGGGTAAAAACTATTTTATTTCATATCAGATTATTGTTTACTAATTTATAATCCAGTTTTCGCGGGGAAAACACATAATTAAAAAATTCAAAATTGTCAATGGCTTTTTTGTATGACGTGATTGTGGCGTCATCATGGCGGCCATCATTGGATATTTACATTTTCCAGTAGAGCTTGACAATAAGTGTGTGGTAAGCTTCAGCACTCTAGCCATAGGGGTAGCGAAATTATATACGGGCCCCCCCTTCAGACTATTAATCGCACAGGCCAGATAGGGTTAAGTGAGATCGTCAATAATAATACAAACTCATTTCATATGTAAAGCAATGTATATTGATAAAGTCCTCTGCATCATGATTGGAAGCTTGGCCATATTATTACGTTTTCGGGGAGAGTCCCAAAGCTTGTATTATTCGCATACTTCTAACGTAAACCAATAACAATACACTACACTTTCGCTTTAATGCCCACTCTATGATTGTGAAAATTTTGTCTAATTTCAGGGAACATTGTATCAACCTCTAGCTTCTTAGGGCCAAGACCAGTAAGTATATTTCACAATGCACACGTCATTTTTCTTGTAAATGACATATTTCATTGTAAAATCAGGTCATAAATTATGTACTATTCCCCTTAGTTGGTTGGGAAACGGTTGCGGTATGAGGATGTATATAGCATTGGCGGAGTGATGATGCATGTGGCGGTCAGGTAGTTCATCAGCTACATATCAGCAGCATATAGGTATTCCAATGGGTACTTATTGTGCACCCCTGTTGGCTGACATATGTTCGCTTATGAATATGACTATATGCAGGCTCTTTCAAAAACCAATTCATTCAAAGCCCGTTCCTTCTCATTCATCAAACGCCATATATACGATCTTCTCGCTGTGGATAATCGCTATATAAATGACACAGAGAAGGATATATATCCACCTTCACTGGATTTGAATCAAATTACAGATAGCCCTACAGGCACATCATATGTTTAGATCTATATCTCTAGAAGAATGAAGCGTGCATTCTCTCTCGTCGACTTTATGACAAAAGAAATGATTACAATTTCGACATCGTAAACTATCCCTTTCTGGACAGTAATATTCCAGTGGGACCTGTATATGGCGTACCGGTATACATATCTCGCCTAGTAGCATTTGCTAGATTCTGTGCTAAATGTGACGATGTTTAATCAACGTCACAAAACATTGTTGTAGAAACTTATAGAACAGCTAGGGCTATACCACCAATTAAGCGCCTCCACTCAAAGTTTCCCAAATTTGGCGATACATATCGCATGCTGATAGCAAAATACGAGCGTAACGTGCAAGATCTATGGCGTTACGTTTCGCAACTTGTGTCTAATTCCGCTTAACCCGGGGCTAGGGGCCGTATGAACCCATGTACTTCAAGATCCTCATGGTGCTCATATGAACAGTCACAATCAAAGCGTGACTGAGATACATCATTCTCTAGATGACGACTTTACAACGAATATTATGAATTGAGAATACTGATGATCAGCGCATTTGATATTTTTTGAACATCATGATGTCTTGCCGGCATCATTGAAAACTGTTGACCGCTTCTCTCTTGCGGGAAACTAGCCTATTTTTATGTATACTATGATTGTCTTTTGCATTTGGTAATACTGTTATATGGAATATGTAATGGATCTTTGGATTACGGACGCGGATATTCTTTAATGGACGACGGCTGAATTCTGAATGACGGACCAAACGCTTGTAATCATTTCCCAACAGATGACTTGACAGGGCTATTACATCATTGCTCTGATATACTTGTATCAGAAGTGGATGAAAACTAGAAGTATGTAAGAATCACTTAGACTATATAGACTGCAATGGCACCACCAGCCTGCCTATAACGCTTCATGTGACGTAGGATGTGAAATCTGCGCAATACAGAATTCAATTTTTCGACTGTGCGCCGATCGACTTGCAGTCCAACCTGTAACCATCTCGGTCATCTATACGCGGTAAGACTGACCCTGAGATCGTGTGTATCCATGTTCAGCCTACTTTCGGCAACTGCAAGAGGGAATTTCCAGAAATCATTACCACGTGACTTCATCAGCCAATCAGCCAACCTGTAACCATCTCGGTCATCTATACGCGGTAAGACTGACCCTGGAATCGTGTGTATCCATGTTCAGCCTACTTTCGGCAACTGCAGGAGGGAATTTCCATAAATCAATACCACGTGACTTCATCAGCCAATCAGCTAAAGTCTACCGACGTAACCCCAACATAACTCGCCATTTTCGAGTCATGTGATGAACTACTTGTTCAAAATTTCAGATCCACCACACCTCTTGGATGATACGAAAGTAAAACATACTTATATATTTTGTAAGCCCAGGCAATATCTGTTTCAGAAGTGGTATGAAAACTTGTAATTTGTCAGATTTCTCCAGTCTGTTCTCCGCCGGATGAAGGCCGAACAGAATCCGGTAAAGTACTGGATATCGCTCCGCGATAATGGAGACACACGATTCGCAAGCCATCTTATGGATGGCGAAGTGTACGCAAATGCCAATCAGCTAAAGTCTACCGACGTAACCCCAACGTAACTCGCCATTTTCGAGTCATGTGATGAACTACTTGTTCAAAATTTCAGACCCACCACACCTCTTAGATTATACGAAAGTTATACATACCTATATATTTTGTAAGCCCAGGCAATATCTGTTTCAGAAGTGGTATGAAAACCTGTAATATATCAGATTTCTCGAGTCTGTTCTCCGCCGGATGAAGGCCGAACAGAATCCGGTAAAGTACCGGATATCGCTCCGCGATAATGGAGACACACGATTCGCAAGTCATCTTATGGATGGCGAAGTGTACGCAAATGCTATGGATGGCGAAGTGTACGCAAATGCTTGCAGTCGTTATTAGTCGGCAATTGTCGGCAGCTGAATTACCCAACCTGTAACCATCTCGGTCATCTATACGCGGTAAGACTGACCCTGGGATCGTGTGTATCCATGTTCAGCCTACTTTCGGCAACTGCGGGAGGGAATTTCCATAAATCAATACCACGCGACTTCGTCAGCCAATCAGCTAAAGTCTACCGACGTAACCCCAACGTAACCCGCCATTTTCGAGTCATGTGATGAACTACTTATTCAAAATTTCAGATCCACCACACCTCTTGAATGATACGAAAGTTATACATACCTATATATTGTGTAAGCCCAATCAATATCTGTTTCAGAAGTGGTATGAAAACCTGTAATTTATCAGATTTCTCGGGTCTGTTCTCCGCCGGATGAAGGCCGAACAGAATCCGGTAAAGTACTGGATATCGCTCCGCGATAATGGCGACACACGATTCGCAAGCCATCTTTATGGATGGCGAAGTGTACGCAAATGCTGAATTACCTAAATTTGGACTGAGGAATCATGGGAATTATCTGGCGCACGCAGTCTGGCCGTACGCTACGGTGACCCAGAAAACCGGTTGTGCTGACATCGGAGCCAACATATTTTCGTTAGATCCAAACTTCTGCCCAACGAAGGTCTACCTGTACTTTCGACTCCTGTTGTCTTTTTTACACATTAGTTCGATATCGTAAAATGGGCAATAAGTCGTTTATTGAATAACAATCGAGTATGGCTGTAGTTCATTTATTCCGGGGACTCAGGTCTACGGTACCTCATAAACTCTGGGAGATAACGCGGGAAGTTCATTTATTTGCTTTACTTCTAACCTGAAGGCCCCCTAACGGGTGGGCAGGATATTACCATATATATCTTTTTTCTTTTATTGTGCATCTAAAATCCCCAAATCCATAACATATTATGTCCGTCCGAACTACAGACATTTGGTGATACGAATGGCTTTATGTTTACACAATATATCAACAACAAGGTGCGCCAGTATCGTTTTGCACCACCCTTTAAATGTTACATTTAATTGCCCAGAAGCCTGATGACGTAGGTCCCCTACATCCATAACAACAAAATCCCTCTTCTATCCCTTGATGCAATGTAGGCCCCCAACATCCATGACAATTAGATAGCTGGTGGGGATCTTTAATTTTTTTCTGAATTTGAGTTAAACCTTCTGTTGCAATTAATCACGGGTTCGGTCTTATTTTGTCATAGAATGACCCGACTATAAAACAAATCCCACCAATCTATCTACATACACCTCATTTTGTGTATGTCAGAGTGAGACGGCAATGACTTATTCCATGGCGAAGGCTGCTATAGATGCGTTCACTCAAGCCTTGGCTCTAGGTCAGTATATACTGTCAATAATGGAGTTATCTCGGTTTTGAGATAGTGAGCATGTACGTGTTAGTACACGGTGCGAGGAAAAGCTGGGGAAATATGTCTCATGTGATAATTGACCGTTTATCCCAGCTAATATCATAATGAACAATGTCATAATGAGAACATTAGGCTAAATTTAGTCAAAACATTTTCTGTAAGTTAAAAAATTATCATGAAAACGTTTTTGAAAAATGTTTCTTGGAAAAGTCTTCAAAACGGCTCATAATAACGTTTACAGAATGTCATAATAATATTTTGAACGTTTTGAACACATTACTAAGAGAAATGATGTTATGGGAAACATTTTTCCCAAACGCTTTGATAATTTTTGTATAACCCAACGCTTTTTCACTTATCCGAAATTTTCAAAGCTTCACAAGGGATGAAGACACTGGGTCTTTTTTCAAAAGAAGCTGCAGCTCTGAAATTTTACTATTTAAAATTATGATTTCGTTTATTTATTTTTTTTATCAAAAGAAAGCTTCAGTGTCGAATTAGAAAATTATGTTATAAAAAATGATTGAATTTGACCGTCAAGTGGGATAATAAACTACTTGAGAGATCATACATGCATTTCAATTGCCACAATACTCGTATCTGCATGAAATTGGACAGTGGCAACCCGATCAGATCCTCTCACTGCGTTTCAAACAGACATGCCAAAATTGAGGAGAAACTGTGTGATTGGTCAACACTCGGACTCAGGCCACGGAAATGGGAGCGTTGTTTCCAGATCTACATGCGCGTCAAGTAAGCTGGTGAGCGTTTTTTATTTGTAGATTTGGCTTTAAGTAGTAGGGAGCCGGGATTTAAAGTATTATTTTCCAGGGAGGTAACTCTTGGTGCCCTTTTTTCCAGGTTAAAGGTATAGGGGACGCCACATCGCCTTTCACCTCTGTGGCGCCAGGGGGCGCCACCAGCTCAAGATCACGTGGAGGTCAAAAGTAGTTCCGGCAACCTTTAACCTTTGTATTCCTCCGCGGTCTGGTGGTGATGCCGTCACTTCCGCGGACAGAAAGTAGTCCCATTTCAACCAAGTGACTTCCAACGTTAATGTATACGGGGAATGCCTAAAACAGTATGGGAATAGACGTTTTGTGACTGGGGTGGGTCCCTAGTGGACCGAATGGGTCGAGTGAGGTATCAAAGTGAAGCGCTCCTCGAGGGCCATTCAGTCATGGGTGGGTGCATGTCAAATTAGGATTTTTTCTCGAAACTATAAAAAGCGAAACACGGACTTTACCCCTAAAATAGGGGAAAACCCCTATCAACTCTAGCCAAAAGGGCTAATATCGGTCCCCGGGCATATCGGGGCCTGCCTATCAAGTCAATGGGGTGGGTGCATGTAAAATTAGGATTTTTTTTCCGAAAATATAAAAAGCGGAACACGGACTTTACCCCTAAACTAGGGGAAAACCCCTATCAACTCTAGCCAAATGGGCTAATATCGGTCTCCGGGCTTATCGGGGCCTGCCTATCAAGTCAATGGGGTGGGTGCATGTAAAATTAGCATTTGTCCCCGAAAATATAAAAAGCGGAACACGGACTTTACCCCTAAACTAGGAGAAAACCCCTATCAACCTTAGCCAAAAGGGCTAATATCGGTCCCGGGCTTATCGGGGCCTGCCTATCAAGTCAATGGGGTGGGTGCATGTAAAATTAGGATTTTTTTCCCGAAACTATAAAAGGCGAAACACGGACTTTACCCCTAAAATAGGGGAAAACCCTATCAACCCTAGCCAAAAGGGCTAATATCGGTCCCCGGGCTTATCGGGGCCTGCCTATCAAGTCAATGGGGTGGGTGCATGTAAAATTAGGATTTTTTCCCGAAACTATAAAAAGCGGAACACGGACTTCACCCCTACAATAGGGGTCTGTATTATATGTTATTAATCGATTGTTTTCGTATTGCCTTCGTATTGACCTGAGGGTCGCCGTATTGGCCCGAGGCCGCAGGCCGAGGGCCAATACGGAGACCCGAAGGTCAATACTAAGGCTATACGAAAACAATCGATTCATAATATTTTTATTAATTGACATTTACTGGCCGTGTTCTTGTTTTTCCGAGCTTGAGTGGCAGCATCCGTTTCTTGATCTGTAACAGGTTTAAATCGTTTTAAATCGTCTCCACATATCTCCTCAAGCTCTAGAATTCCGCCTACGAACCCTTGAATAACACGCTCGGCGCTCGCCATCGCGCTGAACAAATAACCCTTGGCTGTCTGTTTCTCCAGTCGTCGGTCCTTACTGCTAGTTACGGCTGCACTCGTTGACCTCGGCCAATACAACATTCAACCCGGCCAATACAGCTTGCAACTCGGCCAATACAAGTCGGGTTCGACATAACGTATGGACAGGCCGTTTTATACTGTATTCGGGTAATAACATACACAGTCAATTAATAATATAGAATATAAGGGAAAATGCCTGTATGGGGTATGGGGATGGTCAATTTTTTTCGTGGGCTTTACTATGACTTGTGGGGTCTCGTTTTTCTCGTTTCGCCAAGAAAATGATAATGGGAAGGGTCCCGGAGCGAATCGGTGAAATTTTTGGGAAAAGTCACCGAGGTCTGTATATAGGCCTATAGGCTGGCTATATGGGGGTATAGGTTCAACCTGGGAAATTCACACACGTTCATTGTGATATGGGTTGCTTGGATTTGTTTTTCACGTCTCGTCATTTAGAACACGATGGGAAGGGTCCCGGAGCGAAACGGTGAAATTTTTGGAAAAGTACCATATAGCCCATATAGCTCCATACTGGCTATGGGGATATAGGTCCATCCTGGAAATTCACACACGTTCATTGTGATATGGGTTGTGGGGTCTTGTTTTTCTCGTCTCGTCATTTAGAACACGATGGGAAGGGTCCCGGAGCGAAACGGTGAAATTTTTGGAAAAAGCTCACCGAGGCCTGGGTAGGCCCATAAGCTGGCTATGGGGTATAGGTCCAACCTGGGAAATTCACACACGTTCATTGTGATATGGGTTGTTTGGTCTTGTTTTCACGTCTCGTGATGGGAGGGGTCCCGGAGCGAAGCGGTGAAATTTTTGGAAAAAGTTCACCGAGGTCTGGGTAGGCCCATAGGCCTATACTGCATGGCTATGGAGGTATAGGTCCAAACGGGGTGAACGTTTTGGGGTCTAGGTGAGCCCCTTATGATCCTATGGTGTCGTATGAGGTCTTATTTTGAAGCTCCCGTGGAGTTTGTAATGTATCGACTAATGGTTCGTCCGTGTGCAATAGTCTGCGCATGCGCAGTCTGGCCGTAGTATAGAAAGCAGGCATGTTGGGGGGTATGTGGAGGGTGTGTTTGTGGTAGAGATGGACCACTATGGGTCCAAATGGGTTGCGGGAGGTGTCAAAGTGAAGCTTGTGTGGGGTAGAGTCAGAATGGCGTGTTTTTAAGTGCAAGTCGCGTCAATCTGCGCATGCGCAGTTGGGTGTAGTAAGTAAAGTGGCCATTTTGGGGGTGCGTGGAGGTGTGTTTGGGGTAGAGAGGGACCATCCTTGGTCCGATTGTGTCGTGGGAGGTGTTATCTTGTAGCTCTCGGGGTGCACATCCCGATTTGAGGGATGTTCACGTCATCTGTGACGTCATCGGTGACGTCATCAGTAGGAGTAGTAGCGAAAGTGGACATTTTGGGGCAGTGAGGGAAGGTATTTGGTGTAGAGATGGACCATCCATATCTGTCACACATTATACCACATCTTTGTTGTGTTATACCACATCTGTCCTGCATTATACCATATATGTCCTGTATTATACCATACCTGTCCTATGTTATACAATATCTGTCCTGTATTATACCAAATCTGTCCTGTATTGTACCATATTTGTTCTCTATTATACCATATATGTCCTGTATTATACCAAATCTGCCCTGTATTATACAGTATCTGTCCTGTATTATACCAAATCTGTGCTGTATTATACCAAATCTGTGCTGTATTATACAATATCTGTCCTGTGTTATACCATATCTGTGCTGTATTATATAATATCTGTCCTGTATTATACAATATCTGTCCAGTATTTTGCAATATATGTTCTGTATTGTACCAAATCTGTCCTGTATTATACAGTATCTGTCCTGTATTGTACCATATATGTCCTGTATTAGACCATATCTGCTCTGTATTATACAATATCTCTCCTCTATTATACCATATCTGTGCTGCATTATACCATATCTGTCCTGTATTGTACCATATATGTCCTGTATTATACCAAATCTGTGCCGTGTTATACAATATTTGCCCTCTATTATACCATATCTGTGCTGTATTATACCATATCTGTCCTGAATTATACCATATCTGTGCTGTATTATGCAATATCTGTTCTGTGTTATACCATATCTGTGCTGTATTATACCAAATCTGTCCTGTTTTGTACCATATTTGTCCTGTATTATACCAAATCTGTCCTGTTTTGTACCATATTTGTCCTGTATTATACAGTATATGTTCTGTATTATACCAAATCTGTGCTGTATTATACAGTATCTGTCCTGTATTATACCAAATCTGTGCTGTATTATACAATATATGTTCTGTATTATACCAAATCTGTCCTGTATTATACGGTATATGTCCTGTATTATACCAAATCTGTGCTGTATTATACCATATCTGTTCTGTATTGTACCATATATGTCCTGTATTATACAATATATGTTCTGTATTGTACAATCGGATAGCCGTTGTCGTGAATAACAACAAGTTCAGCAATGTTCATACAGTTTATTATCCCCAATGTTACATCATACCCAGGCTGGGGGAGCCGCCCTGGGCATGTTTGGTATGTTCACAGCAAAACAAATTGAAATATCAAACACCATGTTTTATTATTTAACGCACCGTCACATTAGGTACAAGTATTTACTGAGCTCAAGTCAACGATCAGCATGTAGACATATAGAGTATGTACGGCATGTTATGGTATTCAGCAGTGCATAAGTGACGCATTCAGCCGATGGGGGTGGTCGGTCAGCTTGGTAGCGAAAAACGTAACATTGGTCACCCTCTCTACGACCCATTGTGTGTTGGGGCGTTGTTGTTGGGCCCATTCCAAGGGATCCACGGTGTCCAGTTTCTCCAGCATCGCCTCTAGCGACGCCCGGTTAATGATGGTAAACGGTTGGTCAAATACCCGGATGTTACTGCTCGGATAAAAATATCGGGCTTGGTCTGTGCTCCTTATGCTGTAGCACATAACCAAACGCCAGATTCAACTTGAAGGCCGTAGTTTGATCGTTGAAGATGGCTTCCACGTAGCTACGTAGACGGGCGAGGTCGGTCAGTCGGAAATTGTAGATATCTTGAATAGGGCGATGACGGTAGAAACAGTGCCGGATCATGGGCCAATGGCGTCGATAGATGTCACTCATTGGATGGTCTCCGTGTAACAGATCGCTAGGAACATTTATGGGTTCGTCCACGAAGTGTACTTTGCCCTCCACGTCGTACAAAATCTGGCCCAAGGTCTTGTCGTCGGAATCTGACTGTTGAATTAGGGCGACATTATGATCGGCCCTCGTACGATGGGTGGGAGTTCCCCCTGTCTCGATATTGGTGCCTCCGGGCTCTTCTACCTGCAAACGTGGCTGCGGAACAGGGTGTCGTGTGCGTTGGTGTCGCAGCAACTGACTGGTCAGTTTGAAAAGCCGACCACATTCTTCGCATGGACGCTTGGGTACTTCATGGCGTGCACGTGTGTGGCGCTGTAAATGATCCGGGCGCTGAAACGACAGTGTACATATCGTACAGCTATACCGGGCGGTTCCTTCGTGCTTGGTAGCCTCATGGCGGCGCAAGTCGTGCAGACGAGTGAATGATTTCGAGCACGTAGTACAAGTGAACATCTTGGTGGTTGACAGAGTGTCTGATGAAACGGCCAGGCCGCTTCTCTCTTTTAGCACGCTAGCTGGTATCATGTTCGGGCATCTCCGTGTCTCTTCGGTGATCTCCGTGACATCTTCGGTGACCTCCGTGTCTCTTCGGGCACCTCCGTGACATCTTCGGTGACCTCCGTCACATCTCCGGGCACCTCCGTGTCTCTTCGGCCACCTCCGTGTCTTTTCGGGAAGTGACCGAAGGAACTCGGAAGTGAACGACATTGTGGGAAAACCCCCACAGACAGGTCAGTACATGTGCTAACATGTTCACACTCCGTCACCGAAAAGACACGGACTGAAGATGGCGGACCTCGCCCGGTGGTGGTGGTGGTGGTGGGAGCTCCCGTGTGGCAGAGCTCTTGGATCGGAGCTCTTGGAGCTCAAAGCGTGTGGAGCTCAGAGCTCGGAAGTGACATTTGCATATGACCTCTGTGAGGTCACTTCCGCTTCCGTTCACGTGACCGGAACTGACCTTTGACCCCGGCGCGCAATTTTATCCGGTATTGTTAGCGCGCGCCGGGGTCAAAGGTCAGTTCCGGTCACGTGAACGGAAGCGGAAGTGACCTCACAGAGGTCATATGCAAATGTCACTTCCGAGCTCTGAGCTCCGAAGAGACACGGAGGTGACCGAAGATGTCACGGAGGTGCCCGAAGAGACACGGAGGTTACCGAAGTTGACACGGTCACCGAAGAGACACGAAGGTGACCGAAGATGTCACGGAGGTTACCGAAGAGACACGGAGGTGCCCGAAGAGTCACGGACGTCACCGAAAAGACACGGAGGTGACCGAAGAGACACGGAGGATAGTTGAACTGAGTGTGCTAAAAATAGATCACCAGCTAGCGTGCTATAAAAGGGAAGCGGCCTGGCCGTTTCATCAGACACTCTGTCAACCACCAAGATGTTCACTTGCACAACCTGCCAGAAGCAGTTTACTCGTCTGCACGACTTTCACCGCCACAAGGCCCCCACCCACAACGATGCACGGTATACTTGTATAACCTGCGCACGGTCATTTAATCGGAAGGATCCTTTACTGCGCCACGAACGCTCATTCCACGAGGGCGCGACGGAACAATGTAAGGATTGTGGTCAACTCTTCAAACGACGCAGTCAGTTAAGACGGCATCAGCGTTTGATTCATGCCCCGTCTCTACGGTTTGGGCGACAACTATCCACTGAAGAGGAGCCGCGGAAGGTCAGACCCAGTGAAGATGAGCCCGGGGAGACGAACGCCACTGGTGATGCGATGACGGAGAGCCCGCCTATACCCACAGTTCAGAAGAGCCTGGATATCCAGCCGGACCCCACCGTTACGGTTTCGAGTCATACGCCTGACAACATCGAACATTTTCTGGATGAGCCCATAAATGTTCCTAGCGATCTCTTACAGGACGCCCATCCAGTGAGTGACATCTATCGGCGCCATTGGTCCATGATACGGCAATGTTTCAACCGTCATCGCCCTATTCAAGATATCTACAATTTCCGACTGACCGACCTCGCCCGCCTACGTAGCTACGTGGAAGCCATCTTCAACGACCAAACTACGGCCTTCTGATTGAATCTGGCGTTTGGTTATGTGCTGCAGCATAAGGAGACAGTCCAAGTCCGATACTTTTACCCGAGCAGGAACATCCAGGTATTTGACCAACCGTTTACCATCATTAACCGAGTGTCGCTAGAGACGATGCTGGAGAAACTGGACACCGTGGATCCCTTGGAATGGGCCCAACAACAACGCCCCAACACCAAGTGGACAGTGGAGAAGGTGACCAATGTTACGTTTTTCGTTGCCAAGCTGACCGACCACCCCATCGGCTGAATGCTTCACCCATGCACTGATGAATACCATAACATGCCGTACATACTCTATATGTCTACATGCTGATCGTTGACTTGAGCTCAGTAAACACTTGTACCTAATGTGACGGTGTGTTAAATAATAAAACATGGTGTTTGATATTTCAATTTGTTTTGCTGTGAACATACCAAACATGCCCAGGGTGGCTCCCCCAGCCTGGGTATGATGTAACATTGGGGATAATAAACTGTATGAACATTGCTGAACTTGTTGTTATTCACGACAACGGCTATCCGATTGTACAATACAGAACATATATTGTATAATACAGGACATATATGGTACAATACAGAACAGATATGGTATAATACAGCACAGATTTGGTATAATACAGGACATATACCGTATAATACAGGACAGATTTGGTATAATACAGAACATATATTGTATAATACAGCACAGATTTGGTATAATACAGGACAGATACTGTATAATACAGCACAGATTTGGTATAATACAGAACATATACTGTATAATACAGGACAAATATGGTACAAAACAGGACAGATTTGGTATAATACAGGACAAATATGGTACAAAATAGGACAGATTTGGTATAACACAGGACAGATATTGCATAATACAGCACAGATATGGTATAATTAGGACAGATATGGTATAATACAGCACAGATATGGTATAATAGAGGGCAAATATTGTATAATACGGCACAGATTTGGTATAATACAGGACATATATGGTACAATACAGGACAGATATGGTATAATGCAGCACAGATATGGTATAATAGAGGAGAAATACTGTATAATGCAGAGTAGATATGGTATAATACAGGACATATATGAAACAATACAGGACAGATACTGTATAATACAGGACAGATTTGATATAATACAGAACATATATTGCAGAATACTGGACAGATATTGTATAATACAGGACAGATATTGTATAATACAGCACAGATATGGTATAACACAGGACAGATATTGTATAATACAGCACAGATTTGGTATAATACAGCACAGATTTGGTATAATACAGGACAGATACTGTATAATACAGGGCAGATTTGGTATAATACAGGACATATATGGTATAATAGAGAACAAATATGGTACAATACAGGACAGATTTGGTATAATACAGGACAGATATTGTATAACATAGGACAGGTATGGTATAATACAGGACATATATGGTATAATGCAGGACAGATGTGGTATAACACAACAAAGATGTGGTATAATGTGTGACAGATATGGATGGTCCATCTCTACACCAAATACCTTCCTTCACTGCCCCAAAATGCCCACTTTCGCTACTACTCCTACTGATGACGTCACCGATGACGTCACAGATGACGTGAACATCCCTCAAATCGGGATGTACACCCCGAGAGCTACAAGATAACACCTCCCACAACACAATCGGACCAAGGATGGTCCCTCTCTACCCCAAACACACCTCCACGCACCCCAAAATGGCCACTTTACTTACTACACCCAACTGCGCATGCGCAGATTGACGCGACTTGCACTTAAAAACACGCCATTCTGACTCTACCCCACACAAGCTTCACTTTGACACCTCCCACAACCCATTTGGACCCATAGTGGTCCATCTCTACCCCAAACACACCCCCACATGCCTGCTTTCTATACTACGGCCAGACTGCGCATGCGCAGACTATTGCACACGGACGATCATAAGGGGCTCACCTAGACCCCAAAACGTTCACCCCGTATGGACCTATACCTCCATAGCCACGCAGTATAGGCCTATCCCAGGCCTCGGTGAACTTTTTCCAAAATTTCACCGCTTCGCTCCGGGACCCCTCCCATCGTGTTTTAAATGACGAGACGTGAAAAACAAGACCAAACAACCCATATCACAATGAACGTGTGTGAATTTCCCAGGTTGGACCTATACCCCATAGCCAGCTTATGGGCCTACCCAGGCCTCGGTGAGCTTTTTCCAAAAATTTCACCGTTTCGCTCCGGGACCCTTCCCATCGTGTTCTAAATGACGAGACGAGAAAAACAAGACCCCACAACCCATATCACATTGAACGTGTGTGAATTTCCCAGGATGGACCTATATTCCCATAGCCAGTATGGAGCTATATGGGCTATATGGTACTTTTCCAAAAATTTCACCGTTTCGCTCCGGGCCCTTCCCATCGTGTTCTAAATGACGAGACGTGAAAAACAAATCCAAGCAACCCATATCACAATGAACGTGTGTGAATTTCCCAGGTTGAACCTATACCCCCATATAGCCAGCCTATAGGCCTATATACAGACCTCGGTGGCTTTTTCCAAAAATTTCACCGATTCGCTTCGGGACCTTTCCCATTATCATTTTCTTGGCGAAACGAGAAAAACGAGATCCCAGAAACCATAGTAAAGCCCACGAAAAAAATTGACCATCCCCATACCCCATACAGGCATTTTCCCTTATATTGTATAATACAGACCCCTATTGTAGGGGTAAAGTCCGTGTTCCGCTTTTTTATAGTTTCGGGAAAAAATCCTAATTTTACATGCACCCACCCCATTGACTTGATAGGCAGGCCCCGATAAGCCCGGGACCGATATTAGCCCTTTTGGCTAGGGTTGATAGGGTTTTCCCCTATTTTAGGGGTAATGTCCGTGTTTCGCTTTTTATAGTTTCGGGAAAAAAATCCTAATTTTACATGCACCCACCCCATTGACTTGATAGGCAGGCCCCGATAAGCCCGGGACCGATATTAGCCCTTTTGGCTAGGGTTGATAGGGGTTTCCCCCTAGTTTAGGGGTAAAGTCCGTGTTCCGCTTTTTATATTTTCGGGGACAAATCCTAATTTTACATGCACCCACCCCATTGACTTGATAGGCAGGCCCCGATAAGCCCGGAGACCGATATTAGCCCTTTTGGCTAGAGTTGATAGGGGTTTCCCCCTATTTTAGGGGTAAAGTCCGTGTTTCGCTTTTTATAGTTTCGAGAAAAAATCCTAATTTGACATGCACCCACCCATGACTGAATGGCCCTTGAGGAGCGCTTCACTTTGATACCTCACTCGACCCATTCGGTCCACTAGGGACCCACCCCAGTCACAAAACGTCTATTCCCATACTGTTTTAGGCATTCCCCGTATACATTATTAACATTGGAAGTCACTTGGTTGAAATGGGACTGCTTTCTGTTCGCGGAAGTGACGGCATCACCACCAGACCGCGGAGGAATACAAAGGTTAAAGGTTGCCGGAACTACTTTTGACCTCCACGTGACCTTGAGCTGGTGGCGCCACAGACGCCACAGAGGTAAAAGGCGATGTGGCGTCCCCTATACCTTTAACCTGGAAAAAAGGGCACCAAGAGTTACCTCCCTGGAAAATAATACTTTAAATCCCGGCTCCCTACTACTGCTTTAATCAGATTGGATTGTGATCACCGCGGGCTAGGAATATCCGAGTGTCTCAGGTTTAGAAACTCTGCCTAGCACTTATGATCAATCTGATATGCTTAAATATGGGGAAACGCATGTTTTAATGTTTGAATATAACCCCAGTTTGCTCTATCAAACATTTATTGTCAATTTTGCCAGATCAACAGCTATTTGCTCTAATGGTATTACCCATACAACTCTTCCTATCTTTTGATCGGGCAAAATTGTTTCCGTGTTTGAGTGCTGAACAGTTAGGCTACAGAGTTTCTCTGTAATTTCGGCATGTATGTTTGAAACGTCAAGCTCAGACTACAGCTGTGTCGTGGGAGACAGGTTGACCGCGTGATAGTATACAAACGTTTCTAATTTCCAGACAGAAAAATGAAACGGACCAAATACAGCAGTATTCCGGCCTAAAAATATACCAAATGGGATAGTTCTTTCGGATTGTTTTCCTTCCCTTTTCAGAGCTTGGACCTGAAGGTGTGCGAGTTAATGCTGTCGAGTGAGTATAACCCGTGTCCAGATTATTACTCCGTTTTTGTAACACATTACACATGAATTTCCCCTAATCTTGAATTCAATGGTGGGATACTAGCTGCATGTTGTCATCTCTTATTGTCAGATATACTTTATCCAGCATTCACACAATTTTACTTATTTATCATCTCATATTCCAACTCATACGGTCAAAATACTCCGCTGTTATCCTTTGCGGGTATGATAAATTCATTTCATTATAGAATGTACCGTCGTTGATTGCGAATTTTCTCGAAATCATTGAAAATCGTGTATCTGTTCTGTCCTGCAAGAAACTAGCTTGTGTTTATATTACTGGAATATGTTATCCCTGCTTGGAGTCTGCAGTCAGTATTGTCTTATACATGACAGTAGTATACAAAGCGTCTTTCAGACCAACTTGACCCCGGAAATTTGCATGTTTTGTGGAGGAAATGTGGAGGAGACAGCCAATCAGAAGCGAGTATTTTGACCTCTGACCAAAAAGCTACCTCCAGCACAGGAGAGTTCCAAATTTGCATATCACGTGACCCAGGTCAAAGATGTATTCATCCGCGGTGATGCGGTCATGTCTGGCGGTGATTCGGTCTCGGGAAAAAGCTTCCGCGGAGAAAAAGTAGTCCCTAGATAAAATGGTCCGATGGGGTCGAGTGAGGTATCAAAGTGAAGCTTAGGTGAGGGGGCATCTAATGGGCTGGGTGTGGGATTGAAATATCGGCATTGTGCGCATGCGCGGTGGCCGAAGGGTATGAAAATAGCCTTTTTGGAGCCAGGGGAGCCCCTAATGGACCGATGGGGTCGAGTGAGGTATGAAAGTGAAGCATTCGTGAAGGGGCATCTGATGGGCTGGGTGTGGGGTTGAAGTATCGGCATTCTGCGCATGCGCGGTGGCGGAAGGGTATGGAAATAGACGTTTTGGGATCTAGGGGAGCCCCTAATGGGCCGATGGAGTTGTATGAGGTATCAAAGTGAAGCCTAGGTGAAGGGGCATCTAATGGGCTGAGTGTGGGGTTGAACTTTCGGCATTCTGCGCATGCGCGGTGGCCGAAGGGTATGAAAATAGACGTTTTGGAGCCAGGGGAGCCCCTAATGGGCCGATGGAGTTGTATGAGGTATCAAAGTGAAGGGGCATCTAATGGGCTGGGTGTGGGGTTGAACTATCGGCATTCTGCGCATGCGCGGTGGTCGAAGGGTATGAAAATAGACGTTTTGGAGCCAGGGGAGCCCCTAATGGACCGATGGGGTCGAGTGAGGTATCAAAGTGAAGCCTAGGTGAAGGGGCATCTAATGGGCTGAGTGTGGGGTTGAACTATCGGCATTCTGCGCATGCGCGGTGGCCGAAGGGTATGAAAATAGACGTTTTGTAGCCAGGGGAGCCCCTAATGGGCCGATGGAGTTGTATGTGGTATCAAAGTGAAGCTTATGTGAAGGGGCATCTAATGGGCTGGGTGTGGGGTTGAACTATCGGCATTCTGCGCATGCGCGGTGGTCGAAGGGTATGAAAATAGACGTTTTGGAGCCAGGGGAGCCCCTAATGGACCGATGGGGTCGAGTGAGGTATGAAAGTGAAGCATTCGTGAAGGGGCATCTGATGGGCTGGGTGTGGGGTTGAAGTATCGGCATTCTGCGCATGCGCGGTGGCCGAAGGGTATGGAAATAGACGTTTTGGGATCTAGGGGAGCCCCTAATGGGCCGATGGAGTTGTATGAGGTATCAAAGTGAAGCTTATATGAAGGGACATCTAATGGGCTGGGTGTGGGGTTGAACTATCAGCATTCTGCGCATGCGCGGTGGCCAAAGGGTATGAAAATAGACGTTTTGGAGCCAGAGGAGCCCCTAATGGTCCGATGGGGTCGAGTGAGGTATCAAAGTGAAGCATTCGTGAAGGGGCATCTGATGGGCTGGGGGTGGGGTTGACATATCGGCCTTCTGCGCATGCGCGGTGGCCGAGGTGTATGAAAATAGCCTGCGCGGAGTATTATACAATACGACTATAGTTCGGTTAACCTTTGACCTGTGTATTCCTCCGCGGATATACCACCATTCTATGAATAGGGCGAAAACTTATCTAAGATAATTTTTCTGTCATAATTAATTCTTGGTCGAGTATCAACTATTCAGATATTACGGAAAGTACTGTTGTTATAAGGTATTGTTTGTTATATATCAGACACGATCAGCTGATATATGTAAACAAACGATCTATATTTAGACCCTCACGTGATCTGCTACGTTGCAGCACGCGCTCTTTGATCTTGGCGTTCCGCTCAAATTGAGACGGAGAATTTCGTTACCATTACCAGTAAATTGTAAGTTTATTGCGGAAAGAATTTATATTGCATAAATTCCTTCCGGGAATAGGAAGTACACATATAAGAGAATATTGTCTTGACGTAAAAAGTTTGCACATTTCATATTTACGGAGATATGGATTTTTATAGCTGAGCCGGTTTTTCGTGTAAACCATCGCAGCGTATAGGGAAACGGCTGTCATCTTCGTTTTGCTATGTCACAAAAAGTGCTCGAATTACTTATTTCTAAATGATTTCATGACGAATCCAACTAAGGTTAGCAAGTATACATATTTTACGATATTGTCAATAACTGTCAGCACATAAGACGTTCTGGTTGATGAGATCTGAATTTTTGAAGTTTGGCAATTTTCTGACTTCGAGCTTCGAATACCCGCTACCATTACCAGTAAATTGTAAGTTTATTGCGGAAAGAATTTATATTGCATAAATTCCTTCCGGGAATAGGAAGTACACATATAAGAGAATATTGTCTTGACGTAAAAAGTTTGCACATTTCATATTTACGGAGATATGGATTTTTATAGCTGAGCCGGTTTTTCGTGTAAACCATCGCAGCGTATAGGGAAACGGCTGTCATCTTCGTTTTGCTATGTCACAAAAAGTGCTCGAATTACTTATTTCTAAATGATTTCATGACGAATCCAACTAAGGTTAGCAAGTATACATATTTTACGATATTGTCAATAACTGTGAGCACATAAGACGTTCTGGTTGATGAGATCTGAATTTTTGAAGTTTGGCAATTTTCTGACTTCGAGCTTCGAATACCCGCCGCCATATTTGTTGGAAGCCGGTGTTCGTTTGTCATGATGGAAAATCATTAATTAATCATATTTTGAGATATATTTCTCAACACAACCTTGTATTCATTGAAAATATAATTGTTCAGGCTTAGGCCTACATTGCTAACTGGTTTGCTGCCTTTGAGGTAATATTTGTTTCGGCAGTTGTTTCCGCCCATGCGATGAGAAAATATGCCTGAAAAAAAAAAAAAAAACACATGTCCAACACATACTCACATAATGAAAGCAAGAATCGAACTTGCGACCCCTCGAGATGAAGGATACCCGTCCAGGTTTCATTTTTTTTTAGGTGTACTGAAATGCTCTCTCTAATTTATGCCACGGTATCTATTTTACATCTAGGTTGAAGATTTATATCGACACTGCTACACACTTTTCGAGATGTGTTTTCACTTTCGATGAAAGCACAAAACAGTCTAAAATGAGTCTAAAAAAATTCACCTACGCTAATATTTTCTAGTGTTTTGTAGAATATAGATTCGCGTTCATTTCTATTTCGTCAAGAAAAAATGTTTTGTAGAATATAGATTCGCGTTCATTTCTATTTCGTCAAGAAAAAATTTTCATCTCGAAAATTGGCAGATTGAAATGTTCTCTCTCATTTTATGCCACGGTATCTATTTTTACAGCTGTCAACTGTTATGGTTTGGTCACAATGTTGCCATTTTCTCCCCTATATTTAGCGTCCACAAAAAGAACAGTATATTACAGCAATTATGTTCAAGAAAACACCCCGCTAGAAAATTGTCTTCAAATTGTCTGTTGTTGTGGGAGTATAAAAAAATCCTGGTCAACAGGGGCGCGTATATTTCGTGCGACGCTATGTTGCCAATGCATTGAAATTTGAATAGGTTGTCTGCATGGGTTTCAACGCAAGTATAGTACTAAAATCTAGCTTACCTGATAAAAGAGTTTAGTCCAGATGTATACCTATACTCCCGGGCGTTTGATGCATGTCTGGGAGCTGTTTTTTTCCTAGGTGGGTATAACACACCATGAAGCCTTCATCACCATGCATTCGTATTCTAAAAAAATATGGGTACCACCACGAATCTCATTTCCATATATATTTTTTCGAAATTCACAGATATTTCCATCGATAAATCCGGTGTTCAGTATACCACATGGATGAAATGAACGCACTAAACTATGAAGCTAATCATTTTGGTCAGCGGCACACACACATGTTTCCTGGTTTGGTGTCGACATCCCAGCGGTTTTCTGTTTCTTGGCTTGTCACGGATTTTTTCGAAATTCACAGATATTTCCATCGGTATAAATCCCGTCTTCAGTTTACCACATGAATGAAATGAACGCACTAAACTATCAAGCTAATCATTTCGGCCAACGGCACACACACATGTTTCCTGGTGTCATGGTGTCGACACTCCAGCGGTTTTCTGTTTCTGGGGTGTGACGGTAGATCAATTTCTCCCTCCCATACACCCACGTGGGGTGGGTGTGGTAAAACAGAGGGTGTTCAGCCAATGAACTATAAGAAAAAGATATGTGTGTGCATATTAATAAACCACGTTGGCTGTATAGGTCGAAGAAAATGAGCGCCTAAAAAATGAACACATTTCATTACACTGTTGCGAATTGTTGCCAGTGCACGTGTGACTCAGTGCGTTTTCATCACATCCAGCTTTCACAGAATAGAATATCGGCAGTTGTTTCCGCCCATGCGATGAGAAAATAGGCCTGATTTCGCACGTAGTTTTCGTGCACACGTCTCGCACAAGTTCTCGCAATAAGGCCTGTACGAAAATTTGAGAGCGGCCAACATGAGTTTGTGTGTGTGATAGAAGTATAGCTTACGTTTATTTCGCCTACATCCATTGAAATTCACACCGACATTATCGGTTTTGGCCAAGACACGGCCTCGGTGGAAACTGCGTTGTTGATATTTCGGTCATGACGTCATCATTTGTTCAAATTTACCGGGAACCCCCTTATATGGTTTTAGCAACAGTTACGTAGCGTAGGGTGGCATATATTATCTTTGGGTTGGATAAAAAATAATAAATAAATAATAATAATAATAATAAAAAAATAAAAAATCGGCGAGTAGTAGACGAAGGGAAAATTGGGAAGTACTGACCATGCCCCAGAATACTTCATATGCATATCACGGCCTTAAGGCCTATGTAAGATGTAATCTACTTCACGTGGGCTGATTTCATTCGAAGAATACAAAGAACTTATAGTCATAATCTATACGTGTTGGACGAGTCTCTTCAGTCACCGTATACACGCACCTCAATGAAATGCCCGCTCCAAACCTAGACCAAATACACGTACTTGGTCTGTGGGCTGATTTCATTGGCTCTCTATTTTTTACTATAGTGCGCTTGATGGGTGATATTTTGGCCCCATCCTACACCACTGATTTCAGTTTGACTGAATCTTCAGATGCATTATGAATAAAACACACAAGACAGGTTTTTTTTTTTGGTGAGATCTCATTTTTTTATTCAGTGAACAACAACAACGTGAGAACAACCACGTGAAAACTGAAGCCCAGAACAAGGGGCTTGTAATTAATTCAAGCCCACAACAGCGGGCGTATGTACATTGAAAGAATTTAAGCCCAGAACGGGACTTGTACATTGAAATGATGGGCGGCCCAGTCATAGACGAGTACATCTCGGTCCTCGGCCTTGGGATACTCGTCAAACATGTGGACGATGGTAGATAAGGGTCTTCCCCGGCATCGATGGTACAGGTAAAACAAGCAATATTGTCCGCACACCATACTGTCCAGGCTTTGCAACGTTTTAGTATTCCAACACCACGTCTCTGTGCCTTGATCCATGAAGTCTGTTAAATCGGGATGCAGGGGTGGTAGGCCGTACGGGTCAAAGTATTCACCCTGCTCTTCTGTCAAGTACACGGCCACCCAGTGTTCACCGGGCCGATCCATCGGGTCTGTATTCAGGACGTAAGCAGCCGGATACACACGGTCTAATGGGAACACGTCTCGGGCGAACACTCCTTGAAACACCCTACGTGTCCCTGGGTCATTCTCCAGCACCGTGGTTATCTGGTCTGTATCCATGTTAGGTGGAGAAGTCACACAGGACGTTGCGCGCCTTGTCCACTTGAATGATGTTGTCAAACTCGGCGTAGCAGATCACATTGACGGTGGTCGCCAGGGCTCGTGCAAAGTGGATTTCCAACCGTAAGTTGCCTTGCTTGGCCAGGGCCAGCTGATGGTCGTTCTCTAAGGTGGAGGTTAGATCGAAACAGAACAACGTGTATCCGTTCGCGTAGTCCTCCCGACTGACCATATTCCCTTCGTCCTGGTTGATTTGACCGGTGGCTGTAAACAGGCTCTGATAGGCTCGAATGAAATTCCTCCGCCCAAAGTTCGGTGTTAAGGCCGTGGCTGGCACCTGTTGTCCATCCACATGCAGGGCCACAACATTGATGCCGAAATGTTGAAAGTCAAACGGATTCTCTGGGTAGGCTCCGCTGAAACTGGTATTTTCCACACAGGCCAGGATCAATCGCTTGGGTAGTTCCCCCAGGAGCAGGTTTTCTTTGTTGGCGCCCATATTTCCAGCAGGCACAGAGAACACTTTGGTTTGTACACGTCGGATAGGGTACTGGGCTGGTTTTGTTTCCAAGGCTTTCATGTGTCCCAATTGAACGGCTGGATTCGGTTTCACTTTTCGGACATACAGGACTGCGTCTTGGATGACAATCTTATAGTCCGCTGCATGCCCCTCTACGTTAGTGGCCATCAAGGCGAAGGTCGGAGGCGCCCGTATCAGTCGGATTCCCCCAGCCTGGGTATGTTTAGTATGTTCACAGCAAAACAAATTGAAATATCAAACACCATGTTTTATTATTTAACACATTGTCACATTAGGTACAAGGGTTTACTGAGCTCAAGTCAGCGAGCAGCATGTAGACATAGAGTGTGTGTACGGCATGATATTCATCAGTGCACGGGTGACGCATTCAACCGATGGGGGTGATCGGTCAGCTTGGTCAGGAAAAACGTGACATTGGTTACCCTCTCTACCATCCATTGAATGTTGGGGCGTTGACGATGCGCCCATCTCAAGGGTTCCACGGTGTCCAGTATCTCCAGCATCGTCTCTAGTGACCCCCGGTTAATAATGGTGACCGGCTGGTCAAACACATGGTTGTTGGCACTGGGATAATAATACTGTAACTGGTCCGTCTTTTTGTGACGTAAGATGTACCCGAAAGCGACATTCAATGTAAAGGCCGTAGTTTGATCGTTGAAGATGGCTTCCACGTAGCTGCGTAGACAGGTGCGGTTGGTCAGTGGGAAATTGTAGATATCTTGAGGGTGGAAACAGTACCGTGTCATGGACCAATGGCGCCGATCGATGTCACTGATTGGATGGTTGTCCTGCAAGAGATCGCTAGGAACATTTATGGGCTCCACCAGAAAATGTTCGATGTTGTCAGGACTCGAAACCGTAACGCTGGGGTCCGGCTGGATATTCAGGCTCTTCTGAACTGTGGGTATAGGCGGGCTCTCCTTCATCGCATCACCAGTGGCGTTCGTCTCCCCGGGCTTATCTTCACTGGATCTCACCTTCCGTGGCTCCTCTTCAGTAGGAAGTTGTCGCTCAAACCGTAGAGACGGACCATGAATCAACCGTTGGTGTCGCAGCAACTGACTGCGTCGTTTGAAGAGTTGATCACAATCCTCGCATGGACGCTTGGGTGGCCCATGAATTGAACGTTCGTGGCGCAGTAAAGCATCTTCCGATTAAATGACCGTGCGCAGGTTATACAAGTATACAGTCCATCGTTGTGGGTGGAGGCCTCGTGGCGTCGTAAATTATCTAGACGAGTAAACTGCTTCTGGCAAGTTGTGCAAGTGAACATCTTGGTGGTTGATAGAGTGTCTGATGAAATGGCAAGGCCGCTTCCCTTTTATAGCACGCTAGCTGGTAATCTATTTTTAGCACACTCTACCCCAAGTCGAGGATCGAGACTGGTGTACTGGTGTACGACTGAGCCGCATTGCGCGCGCGTATGAAGACCCTTATACATACCCAATGCAGGCGCAGACGCGAAGTGTCCGGGCGATAGACACGGACGTCACCGATCCGAAAAGACACGGACTTTACCGAAAAGACACGGACTTTACCGAAAATACACGGACTTTAACGAAAAGACACGGACGTACACGAAAAGACACGAAGGTGAACGCCATTGTGGGAAACCCCCACAGACAGGTCAGTACATGCATTTCTATGTTGTTCACGCATAATAAAAGGATTGATCTGTAATCTGTGTTGTTGTTGTTGCTCTCTATTTTGGACTAACCCATCAGAATAGTACGTATCACGGACTACACCCGTAGAGCTACATCTGGTCTATAAAACACGTCTCTCTGGATCCCACACCTTCATTTCTACGGTTGCAGAGCCATGACGGAGATCCAGCCCCATGCGACTCGCATTTTACAGCATGCCACCGCGGTGAATTCATTCACGGGTTACCGAGCAGTGGTCCGGTCCATGTTTGCAGATGGCGACGACAACGAGGGACGACGCCAGATCCTGAACGAGTTCACAGAAGCTGTCCACCACAGAGTGCACTCGATGGAGAGGCGTGCCATCACTCACCACTACTGGACTATGACAGCCATCCTTGATGCTCGCGCTATGGACCAGGAGCGCTCACACCGGAACCAGCGCCGGCTGGTTGGTCTCATACTAGTCTGTGCCCTATTGACCCTGGCGCTGTGGTATTGACAGTGGGAACTATAAATACGAGGGTCAGACAGAGTGTGTGTGATTCACCGTTCGACATTTGATTTGCATATGACCTCTGTGAGGTCACTTCCGCTTCCGTTCACGTGACCGGAACTGACCTTTGACCCCGGCGCGCAATGACCTATTTTTAGCACAGTCAAACGAACCCCCACAAACAGGTCAGTACCATCTCCTTTCCTGGAACTGACCTTTGACCCCGGCGCGCAAAGGTTTCCACCGCAACGCGGTGGAAACCTTTACACCGCGCGCGCCGGGGTCAAAGGTCAGTTCTCCACCTATTTTTAGCACAGTCAAACGAACCCCCACAAACAGGTCAGTACCATCTCCTTTCCTGGAACTGACCTTTGACCCCGGCGCGCGCCGGGGTCAAAGGTCAGTTCCAGGAAAGGAGATGGTACTGACCTGTTTGTGGGGGTTCGTTTGACTGTGCTAAAAATAGATCATTGCGCGCCGGGGTCAAAGGTCAGTTCCGGTCACGTGAACGGAAGCGGAAGTGACCTCACAGAGGTCATATGCAAATGAAATGTCGAACGGTGAATGACACACACTCTGTCTGACCCTCGTATTTATAGTTCCCACTGTCAATACCACAGCGCCAGGGTCAATAGGGCACAGACTAGTATGAGACCAACCAGCCGGCGCTGGTTCCGGTGTGAGCGCTCCTGGTCCATAGCGCGAGCATCAAGGATGGCTGTCATAGTCCAGTAGTGGTGAGTGATGGCACGCCTCTCCATCGAGTGCACTCTGTGGTGGACAGCTTCTGTGAACTCGTTCAGGATCTGGCGTCGTCCCTCGTTGTCGTCGCCATCTGCAAACATGGACCGGACCACTGCTCGGTAACCCGTGAATGAATTCACCGCGGTGGCATGCTGTAAAATGCGAGTCGCATGGGGCTGGATCTCCGTCATGGCTCTGCAACCGTAGAAATGAAGGTGTGGGATCCCGAGAGACGTGTTTTATAGACCAGATGTAGCTCTACGGGTGTAGTCCGTGATACGTACTATTCTGATGGGTTAGTCCAAAATAGAGAGCAACAACAACAACACAGATTACAGATCAATCCTTTTATTATGCGTGAACAACATAGAAATGCATGTACTGACCTGTCTGTGGGGGTTTCCCACAATGGCGTTCACCTTCGTGTCTTTTCGTGTACGTCCGTGTCTTTTCGTTAAAGTCCGTGTATTTTCGGTAAAGTCCGTGTCTTTTCGGTAAAGTCCGTGTCTTTTCGGATCGGTGACGTCCGTGTCTATCGTCCGGGCACTTCGCGTCTGCGCCTGCATTGGGTATGTATAAGGGTCTTCATACGCGCGCGCAATGCGGCTCAGTCGTACACCAGTACACCAGTCTCGATCCTCGACTTGGGGTAGAGTGTGCTAAAAATAGATTACCAGCTAGCGTGCTATAAAAGGGAAGCGGCCTTGCCATTTCATCAGACACTCTATCAACCACCAAGATGTTCACTTGCACAACTTGCCAGAAGCAGTTTACTCGTCTAGATAATTTACGACGCCACGAGGCCTCCACCCACAACGATGGACTGTATACTTGTATAACCTGCGCACGGTCATTTAATCGGGAAGATGCTTTACTGCGCCACGAACGTTCAATTCATGGGCCACCCAAGCGTCCATGCGAGGATTGTGATCAACTCTTCAAACGACGCAATCAGTTGCTGCGACACCAACGGTTGATTCATGGTCCGTCTCTACGGTTTGAGCGACAACTTCCTACTGAAGAGGAGCCACGGAAGGTGAGATCCAGTGAAGATAAGCCCGGGGAGACGAACGCCACTGGTGATGCGATGAAGGAGAGCCCGCCTATACCACAGTTCAGAAGAGCCTGAATATCCAGCCGGACCCCAGCGTTACGGTTTCGAGTCCTGACAACATCGAACATTTTCTGGTGGAGCCCATAAATGTTCCTAGCGATCTCTTACAGGACAACCATCCAATCAGTGACATCGATCGGCGCCATTGGTCCATGACACGGTACTGTTTCCACCCTCAAGATATCTACAATTTCCCACTGACCAACCGCACCTGTCTACGCAGCTACGTGGAAGCCATCTTCAACGATCAAACTACGGCCTTTACATTGAATGTCGCTTTCGGGTACATCTTACGTCACAAAAAGACGGACCAGTTACAGTATTATTATCCCAGTGCCAACAACCATGTGTTTGACCAGCCGGTCACCATTATTAACCGGGGGTCACTAGAGACGATGCTGGAGATACTGGACACCGTGGAACCCTTGAGATGGGCGCATCGTCAACGCCCCAACATTCAATGGATGGTAGAGAGGGTAACCAATGTCACGTTTTTCCTGACCAAGCTGACCGATCACCCCCATCGGTTGAATGCGTCACCCGTGCACTGATGAATATCATGCCGTACACACACTCTATGTCTACATGCTGCTCCCTGACTTGAGCTCAGTAAACCCTTGTACCTAATGTGACAATGTGTTAAATAATAAAACATGGTGTTTGATATTTCAATTTGTTTTGCTGTGAACATACTAAACATACCCAGGCTGGGGAATCCGACTGATACGGGCGCCTCCGACCTTCGCCTTGATGGCCACTAACGTAGAGGGGCATGCAGCGGACTATAAGATTGTCATCCAAGACGCAGTCCTGTATGTCCGAAAAATGAAACCGAATCCAGCCGTTCAATTGGGACACATGAAAGCCTTGGAAACAAAACCAGCCCAGTACCCTATCCGACGTGTACAAACCAAAGTGTTCTCTGTGCCTGCTGGAAATATGGGCGCCAACAAAGAAAACCTGCTCCTGGGGGAACTACCCAAGCGATTGATCCTGGCCTGTGTGGAAAATACCAGTTTCAGCGGAGCCTACCCAGAGAATCCGTTTGACTTTCAACATTTCGGCATCAATGTTGTGGCCCTGCATGTGGATGGACAACAGGTGCCAGCCACGGCCTTAACACCGAACTTTGGGCGGAGGAATTTCATTCGAGCCTATCAGAGCCTGTTTACAGCCACCGGTCAAATCAACCAGGACGAAGGGAATATGGTCAGTCGGGAGGACTACGCGAACGGATACACGTTGTTCTGTTTCGATCTAACCCCCACCTTAGAGAACGACCATCAGCTGGCCCTGGCCAAGCAAGGCAACTTACGGTTGGAAATCCACTTTGCACGAGCCCTGGCGACCACCGTCAATGTGATCTGCTACGCCGAGTTTGACAACATCATTCAAGTGGACAAGGCGCGCAACGTCCTGTGTGACTTCCACCTAACATGGATACAGACCAGATAACCACGGTGCTGGAGAATGACCCAGGGACACGTAGGGTGTTTCAAGGAGTGTTCGCCCGAGACGTGTTCCCATTAGACCGTGTGTATCCGGCTGCTTACGTCCTGAATACAGACCCGATGGATCGGCCCGGTGAACACTGGGTGGCCGTGTACTTGACAGAAGAGCAGGGTGAATACTTTGACCCGTACGGCCTACCACCCCTGCATCCCGATTTAACAGACTTCATGGATCAAGGCACAGAGACGTGGTGTTGGAATACTAAAACGTTGCAAAGCCTGGACAGTATGGTGTGCGGACAATATTGCTTGTTTTACCTGTACCATCGATGCCGGGGAAGACCCTTATCTACCATCGTCCACATGTTTGACGAGTATCCCAAGGCCGAGGACCGAGATGTACTCGTCTATGACTGGGCCGCCCATCATTTCAATGTACAAGTCCCGTTCTGGGCTTAAATTCTTTCAATGTACATACGCCCGCTGTTGTGGGCTTGAATTAATTACAAGCCCCTTGTTCTGGGCTTCAGTTTTCACGTGGTTGTTCTCACGTTGTTGTTGTTCACTGAATAAAAAATGAGATCTCACCAAAAAAAAACCTGTCTTGTGTGTTTTATTCATAATGCATCTGAAGATTCAGTCAAACTGAAATCAGTGGTGTAGGATGGGGCCAAAATGTCACCCATCAAGCGCACTATAGTAAAAAATAGAGAGCCAATGAAATCAGCCCACAGACCAAGTACGTGTATTTGGTCTAGGTTTGGAGCGGGCATTTCATTGAGGTGCGTGTATACGGTGAGTGAAGAGACTCGTCCAACACGTATAGATTATGACTATAAGTTCTTTGTATTCTTCGAATGAAATCAGCCCACGTGAAGTAGATTACATCTTACATAGGCCTTAAGGCCGTGATATGCATATGAAGTATTCTGGGGCATGGTCAGTACTTCCCAATTTTCCCTTCGTCTACTACTCGCCGATTTTTTTTTTTTTTTTTTTTTTTTTTTATTATTATTATTATTTATTTATTATTTTTTATCCAACCCAAAGATAATATATGCCACCCTACGCTACGTAACTGTTGCTAAAACCATATAAGGGGTTCCCGGTAAATTTGAACAAATGATGACGTCATGACCGAAATATCAACAACGCAGTTTCCACCGAGGCCGTGTCTTGGCCAAAACCGATAATGTCGGTGTGAATTTCAATGGATGTAGGCGAAATAAACGTAAGCTATACTTCTATCACACACACAAACTCATGTTGGCCGCTCTCAAATTTTCGTACAGGCCTTATTGCGAGAACTTGTGCGAGACGTGTGCACGAAAACTACGTGCGAAATCAGGCCTATTTTCTCATCGCATGGGCGGAAACAACTGCCGATATTCTATTCTGTGAAAGCTGGATGTGATGAAAACGCACTGAGTCACACGTGCACTGGCAACAATTCGCAACAGTGTAATGAAATGTGTTCATTTTTTAGGCGCTCATTTTCTTCGACCTATACAGCCAACGTGGTTTATTAATATGCACACACATATCTTTTTCTTATAGTTCATTGGCTGAACACCCTCTGTTTTACCACACCCACCCCACGTGGGTGTATGGGAGGGAGAAATTGATCTACCGTCACACCCCAGAAACAGAAAACCGCTGGAGTGTCGACACCATGACACCAGGAAACATGTGTGTGTGCCGTTGGCCGAAATCATTAGCTTGATAGTTTAGTGCGTTCATTTCATTCATGTGGTAAACTGAAGACGGGATTTATACCGATGGAAATATCTGTGAATTTCGAAAAA